>JASMMZ010000012.1:9206237-9237499 GCA_038502455.1 Anisogramma anomala | reverse complement strand
CAAGCCTTTGGGACGAGACCCGCCAGAGGCGTCGCCCCACTTGTCCCGGCGGCACGCCCACCTGCTCGGGGTCTGGCCTCCCAGCGACGCTGCTTCTTGTGTGCTACCGTGGCAAGGACCATGCCGCTGGACACACGTGCTTTGGCTCCCCGTCCAAGGCGCGAGCAACGGCCATCCACCCGCCCGGCTGTCCCCGCTGAGCAACTGCCACACCAGACTGTCGGGGCAACTCCTGACAGCTCGCCGCCGCCGCCATTTTCCTAGGAGAGGGTGTGCCGAGCTAACGCCTTTGGGGGGCTCGGGGACCGGTTCCGCGCGGTCGGTCGAACGACAAGAAAAGAAGAAAAAAAAAAAAAAAAAGACAGCGGGGGACGCGCCCGATGCGGTCTAGCCAGCCAGCATCGGGGGGGTGCGGGGAGGGGCATGATTTCGTCCATGGGAAAGAAAATGAACATGAAAACGACCTTCACCGACAGCCCGGAAACTATGTGGGAGCTCCCGCTTCCCGAATGGGGAAGCTCCCGAGGCCCAGACTTTGCGACACGATACTTGCCCGCAGCGTCGCAGAATCGAGAGGTCCTTTGCTGGGGTTGGCACAGTATGGCCTGCAGACAATAGTCTATCGACCAGCCACGCCGGACTTCGCCGCCATGCGCGCCGGTACGAAGGAGGAATGTACAATTCGAGGTGTTATGTCCCTCAGAATCTCCGAATCAATCCCTTGTGCATTCTATCACTACCGAAATTGTATATACAATGCAGCGAATTAGTCTGTGTCGTCATACTCCGTGATGGAATTCAGACTCTCATTCTATGCAACATGCGAGTCAATACAGGACTGCAATCATCCAATGTACCTTTTGTTCCGTGGGTGGGTTCCGAGCAGATACGAGTCTAAACGCCAACTCGAGGGCTCACCCTTTCGAATGGAGAACTGGCGATTGCATTTCCATACCTACACTAGAATACAGCAGCAGTTGTGAACCAAAAAGACATGAGTACTGGCTGGGATTTCTGGTGCGGGGGATCGGTAGACAGGGCAACGCCAAATGGCTGCTTCCAGGAAGTTGAACATCCAAGTCGAAATCACCAGCCCCAAAGTGAAATTACTACAGAATACGACCTAGAATGCGTGTAAAATGAGCTGGAAACTAATCTTTGTAGCATTTGTGATGAATGAGGAAGAAGACCAGCATCTTTTACGTAGACTTTTCTCACCAATAACGGTAGGTAGCATGTATGAACGTGTATGTGTATTCTTCTAAAAGGATACATGCAATGCAATACAACGGCACACGGCTGTGGCAAGCCCCGCGCGGAACATGGTAGGGCCGCACGGCTACGTACCACATTACACCGTCGATCGAACTAATGACCTGACTATATGAAAAGCTACACGATTTCACCTTGTTTAAAGATGAAAATATATATATTAAACTACTTTTATTTTACTTGCATATCAAAATAATACCAACAAAAAACATTGCTTATAAATTTAACATTATTGACATTAACAATTTCAGGAAATGAAGTAACCAGTTCATGATTCAAAATTTAAAACATTTTGAGAACATTTGAAACCAAATATATTTACATAGATAAAGCCTTATAAATTGTTTTGAAATCCATTATAAACCGCATACAATTTCTTTGAAAAAACTTCAAAATACTAAATATATAAAAGGTCAAAGTAGAGTAGTGTATGTATGTGTGCTTGTATATTAAGAGAGAAAAGGAAGGATTAGTGTGTTCAGTAAAAAGGAATATATCAGTATAGCAGTAGGATAAATTAACAGGAGTGAAGCTTATAATAATACCATATTTTAAATTTCGGTTCTAATTGAAAACGAAGTGAAAAAACAGGTTTTTATCCTGTAAAAACATACTTTATAAATATAGAACATTGAAGAAATTGAGTTTATATTTATTTAACAAAAAGCGAAAAGATTCAAAATACGAATCAAGCTGTAAACCTAATGTATAACATCGTAGTACATATTAGTAATTGAATAAAAAACTGTTATGCATATTATATAATGTATCAAAATTACGTAGTATAACGGTTTTTCTCTTTTAAAGCTTATAATCTATAACATTTTTATATGTAAGGAAAGGAATAGGTTGAACTTATATATTAGAGAAATTAAGCTAGTATAATTAATTACTTTGCATGACTGTTTTGAAGCGGATATGCTTTACGAGTTTTAACTTTTATTATTTGTATAGTTATCGTATTTGATTAAATTTAGTAACCAAGTAGAATATTACGACCCGGTTGCAAATTGATTTGCTGTGAATTCTAATTGATTTCTGATGAAAAATTTAACGTTGGTCAGGTTGTAAGCATGGTTTCCGATGAAGGTATTATAGGCAGTTGGGTTTTCAGTTATAGTATTAAGGTTGTTAGTAGTATTTGAAGTTAAGTGGACGGGTCGAAATCATAGGAATAATTTGAATATAATTATTGAAAAGCTTTATTGAAGCTTTCTATGTCTAAAGTAGGCTATTACTAAGACATATAGTTATATCGTTGAATGACGTTATGAAAGCGGTCATAATTATCAGTATTGCAAAAGGTTAACCAATTTTCGAGTACTAAGAAGTATTGTTATTGGGTTTCCACACCCAGTTATAAATACGTTGAATTTTAACTTCATTAATTATTTCTCAACCAGGTTGTGGGTTAGTGGGAAAAGATTATGGAATAATGAAAAGATGTTTACTATTCGGGGTAGGTTAAGAGATGTAATTTGGCAGTAAGCCCTAGTAATCATACAAGGCTTTCCCTATTCATTGTTAAATTTCGTAATAATTGTTTTGAAATATTTTACGTAAACATAAATACAGTTATCTATTTAATTCAATAGGTAATGAAATTGGCAGGTATTGAAGTTCGTTTTATTAACTATTGTCATTTATTCAGTGAACATTTTAAATTTAGCTTGATGGAAATATACCATGTGGTGATAGTTTCTATCGTAGTCCAAATTCATTATATACTATCAAAGTTATATTTATGTAGCTACTTATTCTGTTCTCTTTTTTTCCTTTTCATCGAATATAAATACTATTTAGCTTGTTAATAATGAGTTTCGTTCATTACAACGAAATATATACATTACTATTTAATCAATTATTCGTGAGATAGTCTAAGTCATTGAAATTATGGATCAACAAATCAATATTTTCATTTGTTTTAACAAAGCCTTCTCATAATTTATCAATATTTTTCTCCCCGTAACTTTCATTTTACAGGAACTTTCTATCTTTTTAATAAGTCTTAAACTCTTCATGCATTCGACGAACTTATTTACAACTTTATTATAACTTACTCTCTGAAACCTATTTCTTTACCACATTAAGAATCTCAAAACCAATTAAATACCACTTAACTAACTCTAACAAACAGAAAAGACTGCTTTTAAATTCTTTTTCATTCTTTTTTTCTTAGCAAACATTCGGTAATATTCGATATTCAATATAGAATATCACTATTAAAACCGGTGAAATACAACAGGAACAGTCTGTATATAGGACCCAATGTCAAAGATTAGGAATACTCTGGATATGACGAATACTTTAGAGATGAGGAATACTCTTGAAATGGCGATTTCGAATAGAGTACTAGGAAGTAGTAATTTTAAACGTAAAGATAAATCGAAATAAGGATAACAGCTACTTTAAAATTTTTACGATAATACGTATTAATCTAGGGATTCGATTATAAAAATCGAAATTTATGAGGATTCTCTTGATTATATATCAAAAGTTTCTCAAAGTAGCTTCTATGTATTATAGAATTAGTAAACTTGTACAATATTGTTCTCTATAATGACTTCAATAATTTATGAGTACAATTACTGTTTACCCTTTATTATACGAAAACCTTTGGTTTTATACTTCTAATTTAAATTATATATGTTTATGTTCTTTGAATATTTTAATACTTTTGAGAATGCTTAAAGTGTTTTTATAGTATTGGAATCTCTAAAACCAGGTGTATGTCTTTTCTCAATACCATGATGATCTTATGACAAAGTCAACGATAATTGTTCTTTATCATAGATGATCGTGGTTTCCTTCAGCTCTTTAGGCTTCTCCGGATCTATAATTAAGTCACTATTCCTTCATTTTATTCGCTGTAACGCGGACTCTGGCTCTCTGTTTACTCTTGAAGACTAGGTTTTAAACCCTGAATTTCTATGAAAAAATTGGACGAAAGACTGTTTTAGATGACCGTAGAGTTAAAGAAAAGTAAAATCTATAAGTTTTAATGTTACGGAGTTAGTTTATAAAAAGAAATGAATTAAAACTAGGAATGCTTTTGTTATGAATTCAGGCTATTATCTATTGACTTTATCAGTTACATAGCTATTCACATAAGAAAGAGTAAATGTACAGTATCTTCTTTAGGCGCGGTTCAGACGCAGTTCGCAGGCTTTACAAAGGATTACATATGATGAACCGTATATATAGATTCTAATTTGACAATTGCTGTATACTTTTCCAAGTTTTTATAGTATATCAATTATTTACCTCAGTTTATTAATATTTTCCATATAATCGCAAATTGAATTATAATATATAATTAAGGGTTTTTTTTGGAGAAAAATATTTTATAATGATCGAATCGATAACATATACTCATTATTCTGCTTCATATTTTAATGCCACCCGAGAGGATAAATCGTTGGTGAATAACTAGTTTTCTATCTCGACAGAGATGTCTTCTACTCTACTAGTGCTAACTTGTGCCAATATATCTAGTTTTGTGGAGGTTGTAATTTATATTGTATTTTTATTACAACAGTTTCAATGGTTTTATTCACTCGCGTTTTAATGAACTTCTGTTTTTAACCCGGCTGTTTTATATCTTCTTACGTCTGATTTCGCTCAGGTTGTTTCTAAAATACACTAACTCAAAACCAAACTAACAATTACTAGGACCAGTATTCCTATACTTAAAAACTGTCGAAAGCAATATAATATACCCCAATTTAATAGGTTTGCTTTTATTTATGTAGTGACGTATTACGTAGATAAATTTATATTAGTGGTGGATAAGATCTGGATTGCGTAATAACGGTTTGTATTTTGTTAATTATAGGGATATTATATTCCCTCCATTGAGTAATTTGTTATTACTTATTATAAAACTAGATTTCACGAAGGAATTTATGACTTATCTAAGTTTCTTGGTTATATTAAGGTTATTATTGGCAATATTTGCCACACGAATTGAACTTTGATTCAGTTGGAAGAATTATTTATAAGTAACTAGGATTTATAGAAGACGTTTGTTATTATTTTAGAGATGCTATTAGTCTAAAGTGGAAGGCTTGGATTGGTATTTAGTCTTTAAGTATAATTGCTCTATTTCCTGTATCTTTTGACAGATTCAAAATAAGTTTATTATACCAGGTGATAAGTATATTGATTATGTAGTTGGTTTGGTTCAATATAACTAGTTTGTTAACGAGTTGGAGTTTTTGGATCTTGAATAGAGTTATAGACGTTAGTTTTAGGGATATATACTGTTATCGCGACCGAATAAATATACGGTTATAATACATATTTATGTAATTCAGATATTCTCGACAAACATCCACATCGATAGCGATTAGCCACTCTCAATGGCCCGTTTGAATTTAAGCTATAATTGAGTACCAACTCTATGTACCTAAGGTTACAATTAAAAACAACTGGCGATATAGAAAACTATGAAATAACATTAAAACAAATATACTATGAGGCTTGGATTACGTTGTAACTGGTAGAATTACTTCCAACAAATTTATAATCTTAGACTTATTTTATCATCAATACAAGTTTATATGGTTTAAATTGGTGAAGTCGATGTTAATTCCCTATTATCAGCGACTATAAACGCCTAAATTTTGAATATCATCTTATTTATGATTAATATAACCTCTCCAACGTAATGAAAAAATATAATACAAAGGAGAAAAGTCGTATTAGTATACGTATAAATAAAAACTTTTTTCTCATCCCTATACTTTTTAATAATATTTACTTTTTAGGAATCTATATCGAATTATATTTCATGTCTTATTGTTTTTAATATGAGGTTTTAATATAACCGTTATGATTAAAGTAAATTCGGCCATTATATTCTTCAAATCTAGGTATAGTACTTGAGTTTACGACGAATCACATATATAACACATTTAGTCAAATTTCGAATATATATTAACAAATGGTTGAACCAGCTATTAATGTATATAATTCTTCGAATAACGCGGAATATAATCCTAGATATATTTGGATTTAATATCCGTAAGTTATTATTAACATTGACAAGAATCATCTAATAGTTAAAAGTCATGGAATATTAATGGGTTATATAATTTTACTGCGTTTTAGGTTTAATGCTGATCGGAGTATCATGATGACTTTTTTATTAAACTAGTAAACCGAAATCTATGGGTGGCTAGGCATATTAGAGATTAATCATATTTGGCTTTATATATTAGCTTTTATAAGATAACTCGAATTTTCTAGTAAACAGCGCCAAATGCTACCAAGGAAAACGCTGATTAATGCCGTCTTTCACCCGAATTGGTAGAGTTCCGCAACTTGTTTCAAAGGGAAAACCCGTTGGCTTTACCCCCATATCGAGGAAAGTTCTACTACTACATTTATATTAAACCGAACGAAAATCAATTCCTAACGTATAGATTATAGGGGTCATTACATACGATATCAGGTAATCAACTTTGAAAACTCCGATAAAAGGTTACCAAATCAAAAGGTGAAATATAGGTCCAGTTGAATTTTGAATCGGCTGTAACGTTAGTATTGTTATTTCTAAGTTAAAAAAAGGATAACAATTTTGTATTCATTATTGCGCATCAAATGAAATTATTTTCTCTTATCTTGAATAAAATAAACCTTACGTACGTTATTCAAATCTATGATATTAACGAAATTAGATATTCGAGAAGCGTTGTATTGCATTCGAGTCGTACTCAGAAAGAAGAAAGATTATCAACTTTGCGTATTCGTTTTAAACTATTTAAATAGTTTATTATTCCATTGAGGTTGGTGGGAGCGTCAAATTTATTCTATTGTTATAATGATAATGAAGTAACGAATATTTCGGATTATTTTTTCTTTGTTTAGGTTATTCATTCTTTTATGGCGTTTTGAAGATAGTTATATAACGAAAGTTCGCGAAATATTACAGAACTTTCCTAAAACCGAATTCAATTTTGATTTTTTTAAAAAATTGACTTCGTAGTCAAGGAGGTAAAGTATCTTTTTCTATTATGACGGCGGGCTTGGGAATTCTGACCTATCCTAAGAAGGTTCGGGTTATTCGTTAATAGTAGTCTCTTTATACGGTTTGAAAAATTAAAAGTGTTTTAGGGTTAACGAGATTTTATCGAGATTTTATTAATAGTTTTTTCGAGTTGGTTAATTGTTTTGTTCTATTTACGAAATAAGAATCCCAGAAGGCCTATATTCATTACAAGAAATAGGGTTTTGAAACGTTTGAATAAGCTTTCATTGCGGCTTCAATTTTGGTATATTAAGATTTTAACCAATTGACGGTAGTAAAAACCAATTATTCCGGGAAAACTTTAGAAGTTTTTTATTCGTGAGGAGATAAAGACGATATTTTGAATTTCGCGATAATATTTTACTTTTATGCATGTTTATCTGAATTACGTATTGTTTTTACCCCCTTTACTATTTTACCTAATTATGAAAGACTCATGTACTTTTCCCTACCTTGTTTAATTTTGAAACATTAGGTTCGTTAAATTGAAACGCTTGATTTCTTTTTATTTTTTTTACTATTATTTACATTACTCGCCCGTTATTCATAAATCTCGCCCCGATATATTAACCTGTAAATTATAAGATTCCCCCGAAATGAAGAAATGTGCAATACAGACATTTTAACTTGTTTTCATAGTTATATCGAATATAGTAGTGATAAGCTTATATATTATACAAACTTATATTAATGTAAATTATATAGATCAACTCATCCAGATAACAATTAAGTTTTTATATTACGATGAGTGAAGTTCAAGATATAACTCGAAGGGTGATATATTGATGGTTGTAGTGACGAAACGGGTCCAACACGCGCCCACCCCGTAGATTTCATTAAAGTAGAAACGTTACCGACTTTTTAAGCTATAGAATTTGACGACATTTTGAGATAAGCGTTTAATAAACTACCTGTTATATGTCATCCGGCTATTGGCGGTTACTGAAGGCGTTCCGAAATTTCTAGTTAAAATTAAATACTCTATATTAATTTCGAATCATATTATAAATTGAAAAAACGTCCTAAATTATCATGACTGTTTATAAATACTCAATTAGAAGCTATTAAAAAAAAATCCTATAATAAACCTATGATTTGCCTACTATTGAACTTCCGGATATATACATCTTATCGCATATCCTTTGATAACATTAGTTTTAACAAGGAATAGTTTTTGATATTCGGCAATTTTATTGATTATATATATAGTCTAATGGAATGATATCTTAATGAACCTTATAACAAAAAAAATCTTTAACCCCTGCCTATCTCCAATCGTTATTAATCTCATAGTTTAGTCAATTGCATAATGAAATTACAAACCTCTCATACTAACTTGTAACATTTTAAAAAAATAGAAATTGACTTTTCAAACTAATTCAATGTAAAACAATATGGTTTATAATCATTAAGGCGTATATAGAATGCTTTTGGGATATTTAGTAGCGATTTCATTAATTCCTTTTGTTTATGTTTTGTAATCTAAGCTCGAATTGTGTACGTACTTTTTGAAAAACTTTATTTTTTTTATGAAAATCACGTAGTTTTCATGTATAGTATATAATTTTCGGTGAGAGGAAATGTAAAACATATGAATGAAAAGATCCAAAAATATTTTAAAATCGTCGTTCTTTTCTCGCAATTTAGCTTTGTATTATATCTTCTGGAATGAAAATTCGTATAAAGTTACCAGAAATCGATGATAATTGGGTTTAATACGAAGAAAAGAGCTTACGTGTGCGAAATATTCCATATTCCACAAATGGATAAAGATATAAAATTTATAATTGTTCACATTACCCAAGTTACCACGGTTTGAACATACTTGTAAAAGGGTATTGAACTTGTTTAAAATATTATAATATACGTTTGACAATGAGAAAATTCGCAAACTAACGACAACGCCTGGATAAACTATATCAAAAAAGGATTCAAATTTAATTCAATTTACGCAACATTAAAATTGATCGTCCAAACTAAAAACTCGATTAACATTATAATTAATAAAATATAATCAACGTCACCAACCCGCCAAATTTTGTTTTAAAAATTCCCGGCAAACAGCTTGAATTTTGTATTTATTAAGTCAAATATATGGCTACAAACCCCCTTTCATCACAGGTATTATCCCAAACAACCTGGGTCCCATCCTCATCACTAACAACGTTCGAGAAAGGCAACATAAAAGGTTTGTAATTAATATCATTGGAATAGCGAAAACGGGAAAAAGTGGCGTCCATCATATATTAGTTAAGTAGAAGAAGTACAAAAAGCTGAAGTAAAGGTTACTGAATTTTTTAGATATTTTTCAACTTTGATACAATTCAAGAAGGGTTCGAGAAAGCGCGATTTCATTCAAATCTCATATCTCGACGTCAAAGTCAATGACAACTTACAAAATTCACATAACTTATATCAGTCTCCAATTATGGGTAACTCAAATATACTTGAAAAAGGCAAGTTTAATTGCTTGTTTTCATCATATTCTTCCACTTTTCGATAGGTTAAGCCGAACTTACTATACCTAGCTTCTTTAAATAGTAATCTGACCCCAAAACTACTTCTATAATATCTCATCTACAAAACGATATCTTCCTCCGTAACTCAGGAAAACAGAAGTATAAACAATGCTAAAGACCTTATTTGCCTTTATCCTTGGATCTTAATAACGTAAAGCGGCGGGGGCAGCGCTGAGCGGCTTTTAAGGAGCGTTTTTTACAACGGGCCACGAAAAATATCAACATATATATTTATGCTTACGCAATACGTTCAACGTTAAAGTAATCATCCGCGCACTTACGGACGGCTAAATCGACTCGATCCTATAAGATATTAATAAAAGAGACGTAAAAAAATACATTGTATGTTTTGAAAATCAGTTTTTGTATATCGTTCATCATATTTGACAAATTTTAACCAATATTGGAGATGGGAGAAAGAGATTATGCGACAATATTGTGCTATCTTCACTACGCATGACTATAATTAGGATCGCGACAAATATTGGCAGCAATAACAATGAATACATTTATAATCAAAATTAGGCTATAAAATGGGGTATAAAGGCGGTCGATTAGGGACGGGAAACGTGAGGTAATGAAAGTAGAGGGCTTATTTAATAGGGCGAGGCACAAACGTATCAATTGATATGTAGCCGCTTAAACGACTGTTATAATAAACACATTCTTAGCCCAGGTGACATCTAGTAAACGGATGAACTTATTAACCAGGTAGAAAAAGGCGCCGATATAAGTGGGACGACATCCCGAAATATCAATATGACGTTGAGGAACAAGTAAAAAAATATTGAGGTCGTTCTAGGTAGTGACGAGGAGCTAACGTAAAAGTGCGCGTAAGCTTAGGAAAAGCACCAATAAGTACGTTCTCTAAACGTATTACAAGGAGATTGATATGTATTTACATCTTATTCAAACCTGGGAGATGAAAACAGAGGAAATTTATTCGCTTCATTATTGGTTTTCTGGTATATGCGGTAACCTTACGCGTGATAAATCTTTGTAGACTTACACTATAAGTCAAAGTTTAACAAACGGTTAATAAAAAAAGTGTAAGTTTCCTACACCTAAAATTTGGAAAGCTTTTTCTTGTTACTATCGCTAAAAACCAAGAGGTACCTTATAGCACTGGGAGATTATATATATTTATCAAGGTAAAGGGAGTAGTAAGTGAATAGATAGCCTACCCTACGGGAAAGTTAGTTATCATCACTTAAACTCCCGATAACGTCGTTACCAACTCTAAATCAATTGAAAATATCAGATATAAGGAGTTCCATGATAAGTAAAAGAATATAGGATGAAAATTGGTTAAATCTTCCCTATTAGCGAAAAATGAAAATAAAAACAAACTAAAAAAAAAATATGAAGGGAAGAACGAAAAAAGAAACGGTGGTAAATTACAGATTATATTAAGGTTTTTTCTATCATTTACGTGGTTAGATAGGAGAGCGCGTACGAATGGTTCATAATGTTAAATAATTAGTAACCAGTTTGAACCTATCTCGAATACAATTCGTACCCAGCTTTATTACGGCACGTTTTTTTACTATAAGCGGGGTGGGGAGATTATAAACTCAAGCTATTAGCCATTCAATGCATAGGTCATGTAACTATACATGTAATAAAGGATACATGTATAATCTCCAGCCTAGACGCGATCCAAACGCGGTTCGTAGGCGTCATGTAGGAGGGAACGTAATGCACCGTACATATAGGTCCTATATGGAGAACAGCTGCATACTTCTCTAGTTTCTTATAGTACCTGAATTGTTTACATCATTTGGCACCTACTTGGCTTACTATTGTAGATTAGACCATAATAGCTTTAGAAAATCCTAACAAGAAATATCTCAAATTAACTATCAGTTTATACAATAAACTGTCACTTGAGATTAAGGGAAGCTTTAAAATTATTTCCTAAACTCCTAAGATATAGCCAAAAATGAAACCTAAATGAAAACATAAATCAAATAAATAGTAGATGAATATTATACTTGTATTATAGTTAAAAGAAAAACTAAATAAAACCCATTTGTAAATATTGAAGATAAGAGGTTGGAATCAAAACCTAAGTTGCAATTATTGAAAAACTCAAAAATATCAACCTTTACAAATATAAACATAAAACTAATCAAAATCGAAGAATATGTTGGAATGATGATTATTTACATATCTTGAGAAGAAAATTAAAAGTCTAGATAAATATAATATTTATAGAAACGCATTATGAATGTTTTCCTCCACCCATCAACTATAATGTGGAAAATATTTTGAAAATTAAACCTGTCCATATTAGGATATATTGGATCATTATTTTCATCATTACCATGGACATCTCAATCTATATCGTCGGTATTGAGGATCTCCATAACTGTTTTATAGAACATGATATATAGAAGCTAGATAATTGAACCGATTCAATGTTCAGAATTTCTGGAAAATTATTTTTACGCCTCTAACCCTTCTCCACCATCATCTTTTTCATGGAAACTCTTCAAAATATAACAAGAAATCTTATGGACTAAGGTCGTTCAATCAAAAACATTGGATACTCCCTTTAATTCTTGATTTGTGTTGAACCAGAATTTAGTATTCAGATGATTTTAATGCAAAGAAAGTTAGAAAAAGCAGTTCACTAGAGATTTTGAGACCCTTAGTCATATTTACATAAGGAAAATATATTATAAAAAATATATCAAATTTAACACTTGAAAAAAGATCAAAAGCGGACTTTGAATCGAGACCAGAAAATTAGCCAGTTGAAAATTTGTATTCCTAGCTTACAGAAAGAACACTAAGTAAAAACCAACTGGTTGATTTATCTGAATTTACGGCTTTTTTACAGTCAATATGGATACAATGGCAAATAATCTGTTGATTAAAATGAAGAAAAAAGGGATCTGGTTTCAGACTTTATTGCAGTTCATGATGATAAAACGGACTTCTATTACAATGAATATTATGATTTTGAAATGTTGCTAATCTGGTTGGATACTCAATTTGACTGGATGACTCTGTAAAATGTATTACAAATAGTACCATTGGAAACGATCAATCAATTAGAAGCCGTATTTTATAAGATTATTTCCACTTCGAGGTATGCAATTTAACTTTAAGGCATCGATCATTACTGTTGAAGTTTTCATTTTTAACGTTAATTCGCCGAAACTAGTAAATCAAGGCCGTTTAAAAGGTTGATAGTATAGCCTTGTAGGGTCGACTTTTAAAGTAAAGCATTTAAAACTTGATATCATGTTTTGTTAATTTTCTTCTTTCTATTACACTACTACATCGTTTTGTAATCCATGAGACTTAGTTTGAAAATAATGTGAAATATGATTTATGCATATATTACTATATTTCTAACAAAAAGAAAAGAAATTTTTACTATCTGTGTAAAGCAGTTATAACTACGACAATAGAATATGAGGTGGTGTTATTATACTTCGGGTACAATAGATAGTGAACGTACCAATTAATGAAATCAAAATTAAAACAATATATTCTCATTTGGAAGAATATAAGTCCGATTGAAATGTCTTTAGATCAAATGATGAAGGTTCCACTGATTGACGGTTAGTAATAAGCTATGCTGAACCGATATTTTCATATTATATCCAAGCGCGATGAAAAAACTATGGAATTAGTAGTTCAATATTTTTTACGAACGAAAATTTAAAAACTTCTTCTATAATTTACTACCATTCATTTTACCAGTATTTATAATAAAGACAATTTTTTAAAAAGATAATAAAGGTCCAGTAGTAGTTCATTAACTACAACATAACAAATGTATTATTCGATACGCTTATTCATTGCTATTATAAAAGTATATTATGAAGTTCATTTACGACAAGATATGAATTATAGTTAGAAACACTACTAGCCTTATTTTCTACGTTATCATGTATAAAAACTACTGTAATTTACTGAATTCTATTAATAATCACGAATTTGAACAATATAAGGTTACACTTATAAGCTTTCGAAATCTAGTATCCCATGTTTAACATTTATAAATCAAACATTAAAAGAATTGAGCCCTTGTTATCGTATGTTTATCGAAGATATTATGATTTTCATGAATAAGTTTAAAAAATACCTCGCCTATCTATAAATCGTTATTGGACTTTTTGAAATACAAATGTTACCATATCTTTAAAAAAAATTCTCATGTCAGATTTTAATTAATGAAAACTTTTTCATTATACGTTGATACTTTCGATATTGAATGATCAAAAAGAAAACTTGAGAATAGTTAGATCTATCGTTACGTCGTAGTTTGAAGGTAATCGAAATATATTGAAAAGAATAGGTTCTTAGGGATGGATAATACTTCATTACGCGAAATCATAGGTTATACTGTCGAAACTTAACAAATATTTATTAGAATTAAATTAAATAAAAACAAAATGAAATTGGCAAACGTAAAAAGCGACTATTTTATAAATAATTTACAATCATTTATCTCATATTTAAGCCTCAAATGTCTTTCAATATATTTCATAAGCCTTTGTGCATCACAACTATAATTGAATTACTTGTAATAAAAACGTCAGTTTTTTATTTAAATTGATGATAGCTTTGAATGCAGATTTAGAGGTATTCTTTTTCACATTGAAAATATTTATTTTCAGCAATGAATTTTAATAATTTCAATCACTATTATCAAGACGGCTTTATGTCTAAATCGATGTTTAATCTGGGAAAAATTTAGTAATTTCTGATTAAAACATGAAAAAACTTGTTTCACATAAATATATAAACGGTTGCGTATAATATTGGTTGAGAATGATTTATTAACTATGATTTCTACCGATTATAAGGCTACGCGAAACTTTATAGATCAAACTTTATGAAAGACGACATTGTTGAATAAGGCAAAGCATAGACTTATTAATACGTATATTTCCCTACATTCATACTTTTTATATGTGATTATTTTCCAGACAGCCTCAATTTGATACCAAATACCCTTAGTTGTCTGCTTTCTGAGGAGGATAGTCAATCTTATAAGTTAAATAATGTATCAGTACTAAATTAAGTTTTTTATAAATTACTAATTTCAAAGTAGTATTTTATTCCAATCCACCAGATAATGGGATAAATAGATTATAATGTACGGCTTTGTTTTGATATTGGTCATTGTAAGGATATAGTTCTATGTGAAATTGTATAGGACTTCGTGAGCAACAAAGATAATAAAAATATATCTTTCAATGCTTCTAAGCATAGTTATCTATTTTGATTGATTGACTGTTAATTTAATAACCGTGATACGATTATCTGTAAACACCTTATAATTTATACAATATTCTTGTTAAAACTTTTTTCTAAAATATATCATAAAAAGCAAAATTTTTCATTGAAAGAAATGCTTTGGATAAATTATATTTTTCTTGAAATCGCAAGCTTATGGACACATATTTTACGCATTGCATTTCATGTAGAGAATTATGTAACGATAAACAGAGACCATAAGACTAACTAAAACCTATTCAATAGTAGGAGAAAGTAATGTATTCAATTTATACAGATTTTGTTGTCGTATTACCAGAGGCGTAATCGAAAGGCACACCTTCAATATTACTTGGAAGGGATTTCTTCAATAAAATTATATCTATTACATTGAAAAATTCTAAGAAAATATTTTTTAACCATATTATATATAGAGTCAAAATTTTGGTAAATATTTTGGTTTAATAATTTTCATTATACGAGTGAATTTGCCTAATACAAATTATTTGAAATAAATATCGTCAATTAGAATTAAAGTTTTAATAAAGCTCGTAGAAAGATTTCGGAATATATTTAATATTAATAATAGCTTTTATTTCCTAGGTTTATGAGAGGTAGAAATTAAAATCAAATAGTTTAGATTTCTTTACGCGACTTTGTAATGAAATATCCTAAGTAATATTAGATACCTTTTATATATACTTTATAATTGAACTTTCAAAACATATATCCACGTACTCCAAAAGCCAATTCTTATGAATATATATTCGAATTTGGTATTATAATATTAGTAGAAATTCATATAATATTATTTTTCTTCTAAATAGGAAAAATTTTGATTAATGCGAAAATATTTACGATACGATATACAATTAACGATCAATACTATTATTACTATAGTAAAGAAGTGAAACTATGAGACCTATCGTTTATATAAGCTTGTTATAAGTAATAAAATATAGCTAAAATTGGGAAATTTTATCAACTACTTTATAAATAGGGTAAGATGACATTACTACGTATAGGGTTATATACAATTATAAAAAAAGTTAACAATTAGGCTTTTATGTTCAATTTTCTACCCAACTGGCGTATTTATCCAACTATTAATATTGTATATTTATTATATTATTACTCACTTACAAAAAATACATTTAACAAAACATCATTACCGTCCATGCCAGTGAAATACGAAAACGATATACAAATATAGAAAATTGGAAGGTAGAAATTATATTGGATAAACAAATAGATCTCCGCTATCTTAGAATAGATTAGGTATAATATCTTTACAGAAGGACAGGCTTTACAGCTTACTAAAATGAATGAAAACTGGTGTAAAAATTGAATTATCCTGACTTGATTAAGGCATTTAAAAAGGACAATATTGAGAAGATTATTGCTGGAGAAGATTAACTGATGAGAACATCATTTTTTCTTTTGTACCCCGGCATTTTTCGTACTAAAGAGTGGTGCTTGCCTACTTAGCTTACTTTTTTTACTTTCTCATAAGACTGGTTACTCATAAGGACACATACTTATGAGTTATCCTTCTCATTGGTAATTATTTTTATTATTATAAAGGTTTGGTAGATTCCTACCTTAGTCTTTATCTTCAAATACAATCCAGAATACCACAAAACGTTCGCAAGTATAGACAGCTCAGTATTAACCCTTTTGATGAAAATTAAGATAGATATCAACATTATTAACAATTTTTTAATTAATTGATCAATTGTTAAAGTCCATGTGTTTTTCTTATGCTTAAGATGCAACCGACTTTCAATTCTAGAATTTAATATTACACGTTATTCCTATATTATAAAGCTTATAGCTTGAACGAAAAGGTTATTGTTAGTTCATATACCCATTGTTCCTAAATTTTAGTTTTACGTACTTAATAAATATAGATCGTAAATTGAAGATTTTATACTTAATCTAGACCTCAAATGGGATTGATAGGTTAGGAATCGATGAAAACCTGGTAAAGCCATTCTATACGATTCAACACATTGTATAAATATTCTAAATAGATACATGATACAGAGATTTTAAAATGATTTCAAAAAAAAAAAAAACCGATCTTTTATAGGTTTATTGCCAGTTGCGTGTTCATCTAAGTAATATTACGGCTATTAATTGTAAATTTTCCATTTGTCCTTATTAGGGAAATTGTTGTTAATGTAGTTACCAAACATGAATTGATTTTCTAAATTCTTGTCGATTATGTCATATTTCAATTTTACTTATAATATTATATCTTTTAAATATTAAGCTTATCTTTTTTTATATCTTCCCCATGGTTTTACTCTTGATATCATAAGTAATCATCCATTTGAAGATCGTAACATTTGGGGTTAACAAGGATAAAATCGCGTTTATGTATAAATTATACGACTCCTTAAGTAAGGAGTTCATTAATCTTAAATTTATTCCATTTTTAATTAACTTGCGTAAAATCATTCTGATTCCTTTTGCATAGAACTCGAGAGCGAAGTCTCAATCATCCTTTCATTTTGCGTTAGCCTCAATACTGTTGTACTTTTGGCCCGGTATATTCCTTATTTTCATTGTTCTTCTTTTTTATTAGTCGGTTACAATTTTCTCATTCTGTCCATTTTTCAATCAAGGAAAGTGGCGGATTATATCAGTTAATTCGTTTGGTTTAAAGATTTTCATTGTTATAGTTATTATTGATCGCTTTAATATAAGGTTGGAACTAATTTATGCTAAACTTCCTAGGACTGTTATTAGTTTTAACATCTACTTTAAGGTTAGTGATACTCAAGATTTAAAATGGATTATACTTTCTACCCGGCTATCGTTATACGAGGATTTCGCTTTACAATTAAAAAGTCAGAACATCGATTGTTATAAGGACGTAATTGATATTAAGGGTATTATTGACTTGGCATTCGGCAAATTACTTCCACAACTTCTTTAAAGCCTTGCCTTATATTACGGTTATTCTTGGGGTTCTTTTTAATGGCGGAAATTCATTTATTAAACGAGTATATACTCCAAAACCCGAAATGCTTACACTAAGTCATCAGAGCCCACAATGTCGTTCAAGCTTTTTACCGCCATTTCAATCTGTACCTCTGGTATCGTGGAATTTCCAATTTCCAACGTAAATATATTATATGCTGTAAAAAATAAGATATGTACCTTTTAGATCTCTCTAATACTTTAATAGGCCTTAATGGGTCCTTGTTGATATCAACCCCCCCCCCTTATCTTGAAATTCATTGAAACCTTTACTACCAAAGAATTAATACCAATATTATAGACAATAAGATCAAGTAAACCCAGGAATATATTGATTTATAACATCCGTAACTTTGTTCAAACATTATTCGCTGACAGCAACTGAAGAAATTTAACGTCATGAAAAAAGATTACTAAATCTGTAACGTAAAAGAACAGCTTCTTATCCAAATGAAATATATTAGCAAAATTTCACAATGAAAGTTATCCTTTTTTTTTCAATGTATACATAAATTTTGGGGGGTCTTTGGCGTATATTTGGCAGCGGTGAAAATGATTTTTAATTGTTTTTCAAATACTGTACTCCATATTTTTATACTTCGCGGACCCAAAGATATTTGAAAGAATGTCAACGGTTGGAAAATTAATATATGGATGTATTTTATTGATTTCTGACGTGATTAGAAGTAATATAGTATCTTCTAGCATTTTAAAATAAAACTAAAGGTGTCCCTAATTCATAGCAAGAGGGAATCTTTAACCGGGTTTAACGAGCTCATTAACGTTAATGTCGAGGTTAATACTAATGATATTTATATTTTCTAAATCAGAAAAAATGAGGTCAAGGTCCTCAGTATAAGAAACTTAATCTATGCAATAATTATGAACACAATCGTCGATTCTGATAAGGAACATTGTTAGCCAGGACTAAAAGTAATTCTGGCCTTGCTAGTATCTTAACGATTAATTTTATTGTTAGTACTACTTTCCCATCGCAATTCTAGATATTACGAATAACCTTCTATTAATTATCTTATTGTCCCTATATCTAGCATAAAGTCTTACAACATGTGGTTGATATAACTATCGCAAAGGTTAAATGTATATAAAGGGTTTCGTAAGTCATATGGGATAAAAAGACATGGTAAGCGAGTCATCAAGCCGCTGTAGGAGAAATATTTTCATACTATGAAACTTACCTTAATATATCATCATCGTTAACAACTTCTTCACTCTGATATTTTTTTATTAAATCCATGTAATTTTTCTTATAAGTAATAAGGTATTATATGTAATATATTAACTTTTATTTATAACTCTTAGTTGTGGAAAGCTATTTAACTTATAACTCGACTTATCATAAATCTATTTTTTTTACCACTATTATGACAATAGTGATTATGGTTAACAAGTTCGTTTATATTATGCGTACGTGATAATCCTCAGTATAAATTTTAGTTTAAAGGCTTCAGACCATATTTTTATCATTGACGCCTTTCGTACCTGCAATCGATATAGTGCATCATCTAAAGGGCTTTGTTATCCCTACCATCAAAATTGTTAACTTGGAAATATACATCGACTGATTTTAATATACATGCTATTATAATTGTAAAAGTAAACAGAAACAGGCTAAAAATGTCTTGAAGAATAGTATCTAAACGTTGCAAGACGTATTTGAACTCGCTAACGAACATGACAACGACACATACCTATTTGCGAAATATATTTTCGCTAATATATACTTTTTGTAGGTAGGCTTTAATCGTTGCAATGTAGTCGATTCGAATCATTGTGGTTGAAATAACTGGTGCTGCGTTGATATTGTTTGATTGATGTGTGTAAGTTCTAAGTTTGGCAGACCGCTAGCTAGTCTGCACACTAATTTGTATGGCCAAACGCTTTGGCCTATACCCCACTTTGAAGTGGTCACCTACTGCACTGCACTTGCAGTGCAGTGTATTCCAATCCCACAAACTGCAGTCAATTTGCAGTACGTACAATTAACCTTACTGCAAGTAAAATTAACTTGACTGTACTTCACTTGACTGCTATTTCAATACTAGCGGCTTTTTATTTTGTGCCTGCACGCCAGTGTGGCTTGCCATCAATTGGTGGCAACCTCTGAAATCCCTTCTCGACCAACAAGCTAACAACAGGCCAAACCCCTATTAATTCCGATCAATCTGAACTGGAAACAACCTCAATTACGGCCCTTCGTAGCCCTTTTGCTTTAGTCCTCCGAGGCATTCATTCTTTAAATCCCGTGTATGAATCCTTCGCTATAGACCTACGCTAATCAAATACGCCACCACTTGCGTACCTTTTGCCAGTAGTTCAAACTACTGCCATCGTTATTGCCACTATTACCTTGGCGGTCTTCCAATTTTCCAGAGTAACCTTATTTTTTTACATCATATACTAGACGATTCACGTATTCCTTGATTCGTATAATTAGTATATTGCTATCTATAAATCTTTTCAGGATGCTATTAGGCGTGACCTTAGTTATAACATCGGCAGTATTATTTTTGCCGTTAATTTACCAGAACTTATTGATTTCCCGAGCTTCGCATACCTCCCTTAACGTTATTACGTTTATTATTAGGCGTTTTTCATTAGTCGTTCCCAACTTTGACAGGTATTCGTAAAAGCTTCAGGAATCGGTATATATTACTATAGGTACCGGTGGTAAACCCATTTATTTGGTAATAATCCTTAATATGTCGTTAGTTATTATACCGATATTAAAGCCTGCTATCATGCCATAAACTTTCGAAGCTAATATAATCCGAGTTATGTGCTTACATTTAATAAATGTCCAATATACAAGGTTCCCTATAATCGTAAATTTCTCTTTCAACTTATCCTCGTTAACAATTATTAACGAGTATTATTACGAAGCCGATTTTCGATATAAGGTTATTATTATTAGTAAACAACTCATCCCTAAAAATCATCAACTACGCCTTTATTAAATTTACAAAACTTATATTTATTTTTCTTTTTACGTAATTTATTTGTTACCAGATCCGCTTATTTATTTTATCCAATTCTTTATCTTCCTGGTCCTATTCCTATACCATAATAAAATGTTCATACGATATCTCCAATTGGTATAACGTAACGATGTAAGCTGCGCAAGCCCTTTACTTTTAATATCTCTGTACTCTTACTTCGTTAGCTTTATTAATAATTATTAGGCTCGTAACTTGCTCCTTTTGACGTAAGGCTAATATAAGTGCTACTTTTAGCCTTAATACTATAGATACAGAGTAACGATTCATTAAAGTTAAGTTATATACCCTTAACCAACGTTTTCACTGATTCACACTTTCAAAAACCTGATTTTTTGATAATACGCTATTTCACCTCCATAAACCTAATATTTCTAAAAAAAGATATCGTTAATTTATATACCTATGATATCACAGTCTTTATCTTTTATACTTAACAGGTATGGGTTAAATATCGAAATTTTTATACCTAACCTATTTTTACAGTATACCTAGTATATTAGAAACTAATGAACGCTTACCTTAACTAATCCGTATAAAGGTTTAATATAACGTATTATCGTACTAGCTGGAAACTTCCCCTTTAGTTTTTATGGTAGTTTTAGTAATATAATCCGCTGAAAATCGGTAACAAATTACGTATACACCTATGTAATGTCCCGACTATTAAGTGTAAATAAGATCTTTACGTTAACAGTTAAATCAACGGTAATAACAATAATCAAACGATAATTATTATTTTGAAATTATAAACGATGAAGTAAAAATTTAATCTTTACTTTTATTACCCTATTGTTAGGCGATTATCCATAACTTTTCGTACAGTTGGTCCGTTGTCTTACCCTTGACCTCGTAAATTATCTTCGATTTTTTTTTAAAAAAAATGACATTTTTGCCTTTAAATTACGTTAACAGAATAAACTATATAGCCCCCCATAACATAAGGCCGTTAATTTCCACTTAGTTACTTTTTTTGAAAAGGCTTACCCAACGTATTAATAATGCTTTCGACACGTAGTTTAAGGGTAAGTTTTCCGGTAAACTTCTCCTTTTAAGATACCTTCGCCGTTATTTATACCTTAATAAACTTATAGTCTCTATTTTCCTCCTTTTTAGTATATATCCTTCTTTTAGGTGGTCATCTACGCCGTCGACGTTTCATTAGCTTATTAATAGTTGTCTCGGAAAGGTTATATTAACTAATTCACTTGGCTCGAATATTATCGACGTCGGAATCTTTATTTAACTTAAGGGGTCTTTTATATGGCTTAACTTGTATAATTTGAAAAAGTACGAGTCTATTAGTAGTTTTTACTACCACGTTTAAATTAGTAATATTTAAGATTTTATACGGCCTATCCTATTTTCCTAACTCACGTTACATAAGGATTTAACTTTAAAGGAGAGGAAAAAGCAGGTTCATCATTAAAAGTTCATTTTTTGTATTAAAATTATTATTAACCTGACGGTTTGCCGATTCCTTCCTTCATTCTTTTAGCGCTTTATTATATATCATAACACTATTTTAGGTACTTAATGATAGTAAAGACTTAGCTATTATACGTGGATAAGCTTTAAATACTAAAAACTTATTATAAATCCATTAAGGCTAATAATATTGTTAAAACATTTTACCGTTATTTAAAGTCGTGCCTTTGAACTTGTAAAACTTTTAATTTCTAATATAAGGATATCATAAGCCCTTTACAAAAGGGCGTATAACCTTTTAGCCTTACTAATATCCTAATAAACTTTTACAAAGAACTATTTATATTAAATCACCATTAACTTTATGTTAACTTAAAACTTTATCATAGCAAAATTGGTACCAATATCGTAAACTAATACGTTTATTAGGATTAGGTACACATCAATCCACAAAATACGTAGTATTTCCTATATTTTCTTTACCATAATGGTTTCAAAAAACTGAACGCCATAGAAAGCTGTTGCGAGGTTTACAAAGTATAATAATAACTTTCCACCCACACAAAATACGTTTGCGAAGATTTCCGAGGAAAATTTTCAATTTTTCTTTAATATAAACTTAAATTTTAAAAGGGTTTAGAGTTGTATTAAGTTATATTAGTAAAGGCGTTTAACTACTTTTAGTATTAACAAATCTATTTTTTCCTAACCAGCTGCCTTTAAAACTTTATAAAGCCTATTGATTGCCCGGTGGTTAAACCTACGATATAATTAACGAAGTTTTATCTACGTAAAATTTAATATTATTACCTTCGACTTTCAAAAATGAAACCAAAAATATCATAACTTAAAGCTAAGTAAAAACCTTTTACAGGTCAAAATATATATTAACTTATCAATTTCAATATCAATATTAACGCCGAGGTTTTTTATATCTTTAAAGAAAAAAAAGAAGGGGGTAGGGGATTCCAAGATATGTAAAACAATAGGGCTAACAATAGTTTTTACGATCGTTGATCCCAGTAATAATATCTCTTTCCCAAGGATAAAGCTTACTCTAGCCTTACTAGTATCCATATAGTCAAGTTCCGTAGTAATATTAGTATCACTTCATAATGCGATATGCTGCGAATAACCTTCTATTAAATACCATATTGCCTCTGTATCCGGTATAATCCCTTAAAATGCTTACTTTGCATAAGGGTTTCGAATAGTAAAGAGGTGTATAAGACTAGAGTTTTTATCGTTATAACGGTGGTAGGGGTTTTTACTTGTAAGGTGGTATGAAAATACGTAGTCAGCTAGTTATTACGTGGCTTCCAGGCCAATACTGGTGTTAATATTGGTATTTTTATGCCAGTCAATGACTTTGAGCTTATTTTCCTCCTCCTTAACTTTACTTCCTTTAAATTGCGTGACACTCTTAATATAATCCCATTTTAAAGCAAAAGGGTACTACGTATAATATATCACCTGTTTTACATTAATTTCTGCGATAATATAACATATTAACTAATAGCCTTATTTACCACAAATCCAATATTTCTTAACGTTTGATTTAAACTTGCTTAGCTAGTTTAAAAACCTTAAGGAGGATAAATACCCTCCTCTATAGGTAAAGGTTCGAACCTTCTATTAACCGTACTTACCGGGCCTTCCATACTGTCGATTAATATAATACGAGTTAAAAGCATCTTATTTTACGTTACCAAATTCCGAAATTTAAAAGAACATATTAGTCGAACCAAAAACTCGAGCGGTTACAGTTACTAATAAGGAACGAAATTAGCTTGAAAAAAACCTTCACCAGTAGCATTAAGGTATTACAAGGCGTATTCGAACTTTTTATAACCCGTAACTATTTACCGGACTTATTAACGCAAGGTACTTTCGCTAATTCTCACGTTCCTCAATACCTATTAGCAAAATATTAGCCTATTAAACATCTAATTTAAAAGGTATATTTTACTTTACAACTCTTTTTAATATTGTAATATATTAAACCATTTAATAATACTTTTTTCTGCATAATATTAGGTAAAGTTGATATTGTATTCGAAATAGCTCTTTATACTATTATAGATTTTGCAAAAAAATGTATAATTCGTTAGGTATCCAAGGTAGCAATCCTTTGTTTAGCTGGTAAGAAAACTGGAAAATAGCGAGTAAAAACTTGGAAACTTAACTCTTCTTTGGCGGAAAATATTAAAAAATAGTCGTAAATTAATGTCGAAGAGATCATACGGCTTACCGTTATACTTTTCTTTACCTTTTTAAATCTCAATAAACGTGGTGATTTTCGTACAATATGTATCCTCCTTAGGAACGCGCCGAAAGGGAAAGGCAATATATTGATCGTAAAAAACTTTTCAATTCAGCCGAAAAAAAGACTAGGGTTACTGTTAATACTAGTAGGCAGGATAATTACCTTTAGCTAAGTTAAAAGGGAAAAGGCCAGTGGTTGGTCCCATAATGAACTCGCATGTAAAGCCGGTTTTTCTTTCGTTT
This sequence comes from Anisogramma anomala, assembly GCA_038502455.1. NCBI lineage: Eukaryota > Fungi > Ascomycota > Sordariomycetes > Diaporthales > Gnomoniaceae > Anisogramma > Anisogramma anomala. Next base: position 9,212,498 of record JASMMZ010000012.1, on the reverse strand, counting down.
AGCTGTTTAAACTAGACTTATTAAGGAGTTTAGGGTAAGTGGACTTAAAGGTTTCCGCTACGGGGAATTTAGTAATACTTCTTTTAGTGTCAAGGGGTTCGAAGAGGTTATTACTTAATGGACTAGTGGATTTAAAGGCTTAAGAGGTATAGGTATATCGATTTCTCCTAGATAAGTACTAGAGAATGTGTATATGGTCGTTATGAGTTATTATTGCCAACCACCTCTTTATCCTTAGCTAAGGTTTATTAGAGGTTTTTATCTATAACATATTAGTAAAGTAAAATAGTAAGGTTACCTTCTTTTCTTTTCTTTATATGAAGTTCGATATCTCGAACAAATAGATTGACCTTTAGCTTTGTTTTTAATTGCCTTTCTGCCTTTTCTCAAATATCTAGGTTCCAGTCAGGAAACAAATCTCAAAATATATCGAAGACCATAGGCCTCTGGACGACTCTATCAAAGTCTGCGTCGAGGATGTAACGGCTGATTACGTTAATTAGGTACTTTAAGTTAAAGCCTTTAATGGCATCAATATACCAGAGTTCTTCGTCATAGTATCTCTCAAAAATATTGCCGAGGGCAATAATTACCTCCTTTCTAACAGGATTGGTAACGGTATTGATTCCAGTATATTTCAAAGCCATTGTGATGATCTGGCTGATATAGGTCTTGGTAGTGGTAAGCTTGGTGATTTGGTAGTGTGGGAACTTTGGTGTTTCAGTGTAAAGTCGCGCGACGTGGCTTTTTTAACACGACTTGGTAATTCCTCGTATTTTTGCTCCAAGCAGCGAACTTGACGATTAACGTGGTATAAGGAGTGAAAAGAGTAAATTAGCGCAAAGATTTGATTTAAGTGGTGTAGTCGGAAGTCGTTATTAATGGTGGAGGTCGAAGGTTATTGTTTTGGCATAGGAACTTAGTCGTTTTTCTTACAGTAGTAACACCCGCAGTAGTAGTAACTTAGCCGTTTGCCAACTTGCTGGTTTGGTGATCTTTCAAACTTTTAGCGTTCAATCTTAACACCCTTAAAAAGGATTAATAAAGATTTCTTAGTGTTTTCGAGTAGCGATACCGTCGCTTACTTATAAACTGCTGCGAACAACTGCATAGCGTATAGGAGCCCTTCACAAAAAACTTTCCTTTACCTTGCCTAAAAAGAACAAAGTGTAACCGGAAAGTAGCCTTCTTCTTCTAATTAGCCAATTTGTGCTTAACCTAATAAGCAGGCAAGCACTGATTAGTGTTGATAGACCTTTATTGTTGCAACGTAGTCGATTCGAATCACTGTGATTGAAGTAACTGGTGCTGCGTTAATATTGTTTGATTGATGTGTGTAAGTTCTAAGTTTGGCAGACCGCTAACTGGTCTGCACACTAATTTGTATAGCGAAATACTTTGGCATGTGCCCCACTTTGAAGTGTTACCTACTACACTATATTTACAGTGCAGTGCATTCTAATCCCACAAACTGCAGTCAATTTGTAGTACGTACAATCAATTTTACTGCAAGTAAAGTTGACTTGACTGTATTGCACTTGACTGTTATTCCAAAACTTTTTCTGTCACTTGTAAACACAACATTAATTTATTAAATATGAAATTAAGGACATCTATCGGTATTTCGTTTTTTTTTTCTTCGTTATTATCATTTTTTACCTCGTTGTAGCACAATCCGTGTAATATTACCCCCGGTTGATATCATACTCGAATTGACTTTTAATATTATCGTAGATTTCACGTAAATTTTTTGCCTTCATCAGGAATGTCAAGTAATTATTACTGGTGTAACTAATAATAATTCTAGACATATTGAGTAGAAACCTGAAGGTAGAACCTCCATTTTCTTGCAGATATGAAGTATATTGTAAGCTTTTCTATTATATTTCTCTGCGTCAATTCAGATCTTGGGGAAATTTGTAAAGATGTTGTAATTAATGTTAACCATTTTTACGTGTTTAGGGAAAAGTTTACGATAATCGTCTCATTCGTTGATAGTGTTTTATTACAATCAACTCAAGCCTTAAACCTTCAAAGTTGCGATGATAAAGGTGATTGCTAATCGCTTTGCCTGAAAGATAAAGTCCTGTGGAAGGACTTGTGGTGATATATAGGCGTGCCAACTGTGAGAAATTTCGCTTTAAGGAACTTGGTGGTTTTAAGGTAAAGTTTAAAAGGTTTCATAACTTAAGTAAAACCTTAAAGAGTATGGCGATCTTGAGGAAAACTGTGAAGGGTTTGACTGTGTTATTGAATTGACTTTTATGTAACGCCGACATTAATTACTTTTTCCGCGTTGGCAACCGTTACATTTTGTACTCTATCTCTACCAAACGCATACTCTGCTCTATCGCAAACTAGGACTAGACTACCAATCAAATCAAGAGGTTTCTCATGATCAACATGTAATAAATTAATGCTAACGGGGTAATAAGTTTATCTCAACAGAAGGTTAGGGGTAATAATCCCTTAAAAGGTTTGTAAAAACGTTGATAAACGTTCATACCCTTGCCTTTACCTTATGAATCTTGAAATTAAACATTTTAAGGTCGAGTATTTGAAATATAATCCTTAAATTGTACTAGTTTAAAAAAGCCTTTATTGGAAGAACCTAGGTTTTATCCGGCAAATTAATTCGTCAACAGAAAACCTCTCTTTTCAACTTGGATTTAAATACTTTCTAAATCGTCTTCCACATATTAATCAACCAATCGTGGAAGTTTTCTCAAAAAAATATGAAATTTACCAATATTTAAATTAAACTTTTCGCCACCATTATAGTTGAGAATGTAATAGCTAATGAAGTTATTAACCTACTCTTTAATTAAGATATTGTTAACATCTCTTCCTTAAATATATTTATTATAATAGTTAAAAAACAGGTCTAATGGCTTTAATTTCCCTCATAATTTCTTAATCATCTATATTAACGTTCTGGCCAGCACGTTAATATTAACTCACGTAGTGTAGAGACTTTACAATTTAAACAAGTGAACTTAGCGATTTAAAATCGTAGGAACCTAGAGATTTGGCGTAAATTTGCATAACGTGGCTTTCTTGGCGCAACTCGACGACTCTCGATGTTTTCGCGTGAAATAACAACCTTGACAAGTTTGCCAACGTATTCGATTGATAACCTCATGATATTAGCGAAGGAAAAAAATGTGTATAGGAGGTAAAGTCGAATGTTATTAGTTGTTGTTATTTATAGTTAAATGTGAAGGAATTAAATCGTTACTACGAATTGAAATTTGCAATATTAGTACCTATAAAATATTAATTTAACTGTTTACTCACTTTGGTAACGTAATAATCTTTAATAATTTCTGGCGGGCAATCTCAACGCTTTCAAAACTAGTTCAATTAAGATTTTTTAGTGTTTTCAATAATGATAACGTCCCTACCTTCAGGCTGCCATTATAAACTGACGTAATCTAGTTGTCTTCTCTACTTACTACCATTGTAAATTAACGCAATATTAAAGACCCGTCGCTCTTTTTTTTCTTTAATCTTAATATTATACAAGATGTAACCGAAAAGTAACTTCTTCTTTTAATTAATCAATCAATACTTAACTCAATGAAACTAATCAATGCGGATAAGCTTTCATAATAATAGGTATTTCAATGTTACAACGTTGTCGATTCAAATTGATCGAAATAATAGTAGTATTACGTAGTTAAGAAGTGGATGTATTGTTTTAGATTTGATAGATGGCTAGTCGGTCTGCGTACTAATTTATATGGCTAATTGCTTGACCCATGCCCTAATCTGAATTAAGCACATATAATACTTGGTTTTATAGTTAATACAGTCAACCCACAAATAATGCACACAATTTGCAATCAGTACAGTCAACTTACTTAACAATACAGTTGACTGATTATACTGCAATTAACTACTGTTCCAACACACCCGACTATTAACGATGAAATTGAACTTTGTATCAACTAAACAACAATTATTTCACAATGAGTAACCATACGCAAAAAAATATACCTTTTTAATTACAGAGAATTATCGGAATAACAAGGAAAGCAGGTGGCAATCGTTATCAAAATACATACTTGTTATTAAATATACAAAATAGAATTCAATATATTGTTTACATGGAAACATAAAATTAAAGAATTCGAAGAAAAAAAATTCATGAATTGAAATTACGAAATGAATCGAAATAGAAAGCATGTTCAACGTCGAAGAGAAATATATCATTAAAAAAATAAAAAACACCCTTCATAACAAGGAGAAATTATCATTGTAGGAGGGTTTCAATGGTAAATGGGAAACGATTATGCCAATGAATATATCAAAGCCAAAACCACCAAAGCTAATTCCCTCATAAATTCGTCTAATCCTAAAGATAATAACGATCAAGGATAATGTTTATGATACTGTATAGATAGTTAAGCAATGATCTCTACGTATCTATTATAGTATTTCTTTTATGTCTTTGTAATAATAGCTTTTAAGGCTCAGCTATAAAACAATCAAGGACGAGATAATAGTATATGCTATCTCTTATTGTAAGAAGTAGCAATCGAAGACAATATGGTTTTACCTAACAGCTCGTGCAACCGTTAGGGTAACTAATAATTCTTACATAATCCTAATACAAATCCCAATCAATAACTTTCATACGTTCTGCGAATCATCATTCTGCCACACCCGCAAATGAAAAAGCTAAAACACTTGTATATTTAAAGATTTATGCAGCTTTTGATGCCCAAATCGCCATAGTGTTTACGGGCTTAATGCGAATGATGAAATGAAGAAATTGCGCACCGCATATAGACCTTTCCTAATGAGCTTACTTGCAACCCGGCTTTGTCAGCAGAGTTCGCGGTATAGACCATTATTTGCGGGATACAGAAGTCCATAGGTACTCGGCGACAGCCGCTTTTTCTTCAGAGGACCGGGGTGGTTTGGGCACTGCCTAGAAATGGAATATTACACTAAATACGATAAAGCCTACATATGACTGCCAAATCCAACTCGGCCCTAGCAGCACCCTGGTCAGAGCAAAGCATAAAGTGGTGTCCCAGTGGCAAGGCTCGCTGGAGATCGGGCAGACATGAGATAAGAGAAGAAACCCCTGCGGATGCGCCCGATCATCGTTTACGCCAATCTACACGTGCAGCGAGGCTTGAGACAGCGTTGCATGGTGTTTGTCTCGATACTCCCTCCACACATATATGCCCCAGAGTCTGGAAAGGCGGCGGTGGCACATGGCATACAGTACCTACACGGAGCAACGCCATTGCAAGCCGGCTGTTCCGGGGCTCTCGCGCCGGCTCTCGCACCGACTCTTGCGGGCTGATGATATTCCAAGGATTTCCGGCAATTGAAGGGACCAGTGGTCATGTCAGCCACCACGAGAAATGGCGTGATGCAGGTCCTTTTGGTCTTCAACGAGAATGGAATGTGGAGTTTGGCTCACCTTGTGGGGGCCAAGATGCAATGCGAGCGATGCGACATAGCACGGTCCCGAATGCTGATGCCTGCCGTTGTCGCGAGGGTGTGTGGGCATGAAACTAGCATCTTACGGGACTGTATCTGCCTTTCGTGTTTAGGAGCAGGTCCCGCTATACGGGGTCTGACACGAGGGCAATGTGTCAAGTGGAGCCTTTTGCTACAGTACATGGCGCCTCGAAACGGGATGTCGCTCGTGCATATTCCCCCAGAAACATGTAAACATCCTACACCGCCTGAGGGCGGATCGGGCAAGCGCGCGGGTGGGTGGCAAGCAAACTAGCAAGTCACGTCGCTTCGACTGGGACCACGACAGAGCGGCAGGGGAGAGAAGGAGCAAAATTTACTTTGGGCTGGTGTCCATGTCACCAGGTGCGGCCGCCAGGATTCCGCTTACTTGCGCCGGATGAGAGGCAGAGACTTCGAGGACGGTCAGCCATCCCGGTCGGCGGTGTTGAGCCTCATCATCCTCGCACAGCATTCAGGGTCTCCTCGACTGTCCGCCGATCTCGCGGCCTGGTGGCTGCTGCTGTTGGCGTCGTCAGATCGGGGAACTGCACTGGGCTGGCCTGGGCCCTGCGGGCAAGCAAGCAAGTAAGCACGGCAGCCAAATCCTGCCTGCGGCTTGCAGATAGATGCAAGTTCGTCCTGCCTTCCCGCCACTGTGGCGAGGTTGGCATGCCCACGTCCAGACTGCGAAGATGGCACGATCCCAGTTCGTCCTGCCTTCCCGCCACTGTGGCGAGGTTGGCATGCCCACGTCCAGACTGCGAAGATGGCACGATCCCG
>JASMMZ010000012.1:9153067-9205837 GCA_038502455.1 Anisogramma anomala | reverse complement strand
TTCGTTTCCGCGGCAGAACAGCGCGCCCTGAGGATCCAGATTTGCCCAAGACATCAAGAAAAGTATGTCACCTTGGTCCATACAGCAACCTTCCTGACCAATCTGCTTGTTTAATCTTTTGAGGAGAGTTCACACTTATTACCCATTGAGTTGGGTTAATTTCGTATGACCGAATGGAATAAAGAAATTTCACGGTATTTTTAACTGATGTAAATGTTATTTTAGTAGGGGATAATTCAATTATAAAATGCCTTAATTGTGTTTTATAATCAAATTAATTTAGTTTGTGGGGGGAGGGGTTAAGTTTTCATGTAAATAGGTATTTTGAACTCAATGAAGATTCCTTTTAAAGTTAATATCCATATAGTTTCATATTTTATTCAATTTAATCCTATATATATTATGAGGAGGTATAATTCTAAATTTTCGGTTGCAAATTTCGGATGTTTGTGATATCTTGATTAATATAGTTTCTAGTAGAGAAGGTGTTGCTGATTTTTTGTAGGGGAGGTTGGTCCTTACTATCTTGTAAATAAAATAACAATGATGAGAAGGGTGAAGATTTATTATGTTTTCTGTAATTATAGAACGTTGGTGTAATTATTTTCATGAAATACGATTATAGGAGTGTATTTTAGGTTTTTGCTGAGCGATTGAATCAAACACAATTTCTAGTTCATTTTAATATAAATTAGATACATTATAGTTTATAGAGAATGAACGATAATTTGTAAGAATTCTGGCTTTTATCCATTACAGATAGGATTATATAATTTCAAACGGAATTTAAAGTAAAGGAGAAAGAAAATATTATTCTAAAGAGTTGTTCATGATACAAATAATTGTTACAAATGCTATTAAAAGAGGTATTATAGCAGGCAATATTTGTATAATGTTCTGTTCTAAATTGTATTTTTTTTAAAAAAAAAAGTTTATTGTGATATGAATTATATTAAAAGCTGCGGTTAAGACATTCGTTTAGTATACGGTATTTAAATTTCTTGAAAAAAAACTATTAATATCATAAATAGTAAGATTTTATTGGTAAGTATTAGAATTATAATTGTAAGCGTAGTTAGTGAAGTGATTTGTTTAAATGGTTGTATCATTCATTTGGCTAACGTAGTTATATGTATTTTATTCAAAATATACATATAATATAGTTATTAGAATAGTAGTATTTGCAGTGCAGTAGGTTAGCTTTACTTATAGTAAAGTTAACTATATTAACTGTAAGTTTAGTGTATTGTTTCGTGCGGGCCTACTGTATTGGCTGCAAAGTAATTACAGCATGCGCCCACTTCACACTATGGCAAGGGCCAAGCAATTATCCCTATAAATTACTGTGTAGACCCGCTAGCAGTCTACCAAACCTAAAACAATACATTCACTACTTGATTACCGCAATACTTCTGTTACTTCGACCAATCGAATCAACAATGTTACAACGTCTAAAGCACTACCAACACTAATTCATGCTTATTGGGTTGAGCATAGATTGGCTAAATAAAAAGAAAAGGCTACTTTCTGGTTGTTACATTTAAAGTTATCATTAGGGTAAAGGAAAAATTCTTTCAAATGGCCTTTATTAGTACTACACCAGTTATAACGGTAGGAAAATAGAAACGACTTTTGGGTTACGTTAGTCCACAATGGCAATCTGGAAGGAAACGACGGTATTACTATTAAAAACACCAAGAGATCTTTACTAGATCTTTTTTTAAAAACTTTAAGATTAACTATTGAAAGTTTCAAAGTTCGGCAAGTTGAAAAACAGCTAAATCAGCACAATTATAGGTATTAATACTACAAAAACGACTAAGTCCTACGGCGAAAATAACAACCAACCTTCAACCTTATTCTTTACACTAAATCTTTACCCATACTTTACTATTTTCATTTCCCCTATGCCAACTTAATCGTAAAGAATGCTGTCCTAAACGAAAACACAAAGATTCACCAAATCGCGTCAGAAAAGCCTCATCGCGTAATCCAACGCCAAATCGCCAAATTCTCATGCAACTTTATATCAAACTACTAAGTCTCACACTTACCAAGTTCTATACAGGCTAAACCACAAGATACTACCGCTAACGCTTACTTTAAAGCTATTATCAACCTTACCAGAAAAAGGTAATTAAAGCCTTCGGAACTACTTTTAATAAGTATCACGAAAAATACTTTTAAGCGCAAAATGTCTATAAAGACTTAACAGAAAAGCACTTTACTAACTTTTTTGAATACTATATCGTTAAACATAATAAGGATCAAGATTCTAACAGTACTTTTCGTAAATATCTCGACTTCTTCGATGACTGGACTTTTAACATATGAAAGGCAATAAAAAAAAAGGTTAAGTTAAAATTTACGTCCAAAATTAATGGACGAAAGATTTACGTTTAAATACAGGGTATTATAAAGTTAGCGTAAACATTTTTCGATATAGGCTAACTTAAAGAATAACTTTAGGATCCATGTCTTAAAAGAAAAGATGTTAAAAGGCCTTAACGCCCTTACATGCGATCCGAGGGGCTACCCTTTTACCTCCAATTAAGTCAAATCTTTTTACGCGCTAACGATAAAAAACCTATTAACCTGCTTGGCAATCTAATACCTTTACGCGTAAATGCAGAGTACGCTCTAAGCGGCAGCAAGGCACGTAAAGCAATAGATGCTAAGACTACTAGAAAAATCGATATCGACGTTTTACACCAGTTAATTAAACAAAATCGATAAATCTCTTAAAACCTTGAAGCCCCTATCTCCCCCCTGCCTTTTATTCGCCATATCTACCAAAAAAGTTCACACGGTAAGTTTGCCTATATGCGTAAACCCATTACAAATTCTACTACAAGACTTTACTCCTCAGGCTAAGCAACTGGTAATTACCATCAACACTGTGCCTCGGCAGCTTCAAAACTTAAACAGTTAGGAAACACTACCAATAAAAACTAGGATAACTATCGCAACTTACTCCTAAAACCTATCAAAATAGTCAATATCAACTATAAACGTATTATGGATTTCGATAAAATCTGAGATAATATATAAAAGTATAACGGAAAACCTTACAACCTCCTCAAAACCAAAATAATGCCTTTTTTAAATATCTGCAAGTAGATAAAGGTTTCCCATTTTATTTTCACTTACTATTTCACAGAATTTTCACAAGGCATGCCAACAACTACTACCTAACCTTTTTAATCAGAGTGACCACCCTTCGCGAAGTTTACAATAACATAAAAACTAACTTTAAAAACAACGTTTACTTTTCCAAATACTACATAAATTAATCTATTACCCAATAAACTACAATAATAACGAAGAAATAAAAGGAGGAAACACTAATAACTACGTTTAACTAGATGCTTAAAAATTTGATATTATGCTAGTAAATAATAGGAAAATACTATGCTAGCGAAGTTACACTTCGCAAACAGGTACAGGTAGCCGTTACAGGTATTAACGAACTTAAATACGCCTTATAACGTACAGATACCACTTACGAAAGATTTTTTCACTTGTTACGTTTCTCGCTTAAAACTGTACCAACGCGTACACTAAACTTTATCGGTATATGCTCCTAAGTTGGTAACTTCTTTAACTTAAATAAAAAAATACACCACAGTAATTAATTACGTCGACCATAAATACGAAAATGGGAGCCATTAACGTCTAAATTTTACTCCATCGACTATAAACTAAATATAGTAACCATACTAGTTCTACTGGAGTAAAATTGAAACGTACATAATAACCGAAAACACTATCATCGTAATAATGGCAAAAGATATTAAATCTATAACAAATCAAATCCGGCTATTAATTAACTTGTTACCCCCAACCTAGAGAAACAACAAAAAGATAATATTCTATATCCAGTACTATACTACTTGTAAATAGGATTACTGAGATTAAATCGCAAGTTTCGAGGACAATAAGCTAATTGATGGCGATAATTCTCCAAGTAAATTAAGTTGCATAAAGATAATATTTCCGAAGAAGTATAATAACCAGTCGACTATGCCTATCTATACTGTTTAGGTGGTAAAAATCCTTACCTTTACCCTAATCAAACCTTTAAACCCTTGTATACTTTCAACTTTCACGATCGCTACGTGAACCACACGTTTTAAGGTATTATGCTAAATATAGGAGCAATAAGGTACTTAACAGAAGGCTATTCGTAATACGTGGTACTATAAAGGAAAAACACTACAGCTATTAATATGAATTATTACGATATTAGTGTAACTAAAATTAGCTTTTAATAAAACAAACAACTATCGTTACTAGAGATAACAGTAATTGAAATTATTATTAAGTCGATTACGTTTCATATCCTCAAATCTATTACCCCTTTCCTTCTTTACTTAAAGGATATAAAGACTTTTAACATTAACGTTAACGTCAATACCAATGAGTTAGTTCAAAACAGTCAAATGTTTCTCTTTGCCTTAAAGTGGAGACACCTATAATTTCATTTTAAAGCCTTAAAGTAGTGATATTCAACCTAAGGAAGCTGAAAATACGTTAATTATACTAGCTCGTTTAATTACCTAACTGTAACAAGCTATACAAAGTCCTAAAGTATGTATGGTATCAAGATATAGAATACTTTACCATAAAATCCATTAAAAGGCTTTTCCATTGCTGTTAAATCTATATATGAACCCATTAAAAACTCAAATTTATATTAAAAATCATAAGAGTGTTGGTAGGCCTTAAACATTGTAATATTGTCGATTTGATTGGTCGAAGTAACAGTAGTATTGCGTGGTCAGATGGTAGATGCATTGTTTTAGGTTTGGCAGACCGCTAGCCGGTCTGTATTGTAATTTATATAGCCAAGTACTTGGCCCGTACCCTAGAGTAAAGTGTAGTGTATTGCATTCGACTTACATCTAATGCGGTAAATCCGCATAAAGCAATACACTTGCAGTACGATTAACTTTACTATAAGTATAGTTGACCTATTACACTGTATGTAATATTATTCCAACACTGGCGGCTTTTTATTTTGTGCGCGTACGTTAGTGTAGCTAACTAATCTTTTTCAGTTATTGCTGAATAGCGGTCTCGTACCCCCTGTCGATTCCAATTGACTTACATATTACATTGCACCCAATCGCATGTAAATTAACCCTATTTGATCTCAATTTCTCTACCGCTCCGAGGTCCAGGGTTATCAACTCCTACAAAAAGTTTTTCCGTCATAGCTCTTCGCAACTTCAACTCTGCCACTTAAACAAATTACTAGTAATCCACTGACAGTCTTCCATTTTGCCAGCATATTCCTATCCACTGTCCCTTAATTTGGACGGCCTATCCATATAGCACTCGATACATATAGTTAGCTTATTGTTGTTTACAAACCTTTTTTAATACTTTGTTTGGCATGGCTTTTGTTATGGCATCTATAGGATTATTTTTGCTATAGATTTATTGGAACTCCTTAATTTCCTCCTTTTGTAAGCTTCGCAGAATTTCATTACGTCTATTATTAGGCGTTTTTCGTTATTAGTTCCTAGTTCTAATAAGTACTCGAAGAAACTCCCTAAATCGTTGCAAATTACTACTAGGATAAAAGGAATCTTTAGTTATTTAGTAATAAGGTTAAGGGTTTCCCACAACGTTATACCTACGTTAAAGCCAAATATTATACCGTAGACCTTCAAAACCATTACGCTTCGTGTAATCCTTTTGTACTTAACAAAGGTCTAGTAAATTAGGTTACCGATAATGTTAAACTGATCTTCCCGTTTATCTTCGTTAACGAGGGTTATTAAAACGCTAATTTGTAAAGATAAATCGATGTTATTTGTAAAATAACCGTCCGTTAAGATTATTAACTTGGCCTTTAAGAGGTCAATTAACATCATATAGATTCCGCGGTCCAGGTTTCGCATTTGCCACTACAACTTCTTATTTAATCGATTAAAATATTTATCCGTTGGCGTTTATATTTACAACGTAATAGAAAAATTTTATAACGTTTTTTGTTAGTATATGGTAGTAATATAATTATTATGTATACATTATTTCAAGTACCGTTAAGCTCCAACCTTATCAATTTTGTCGATTGTAACAAAAATAACGCTTTAACTATTTTAATTAAAACTTAAGCTGGTATTAATACCAAATATTCGAATTAACGATCCATTAAAATCAAATTGGTTATTTTCCATTAACGTCGTCACCGGATTACAATTCCAGAATTTAGAGTCTTCAATTATTTGTTATTCCTGTATTACAAAGTCAGCTATTCCAACGATAAGGGTATTATTAATTTACATACCTATTATACCGAAATCCTTTTCTATATTACTAATAAAAATAGATCGTATATTAAAAACATTATCGCTAACCAGAATTTGAAGTGCAACTGGTAGTTTAGGAACCAGTAAATGCTTACTTTAGCCAATCCATACAGTAGTTTGATATACCGTATTATTGTTCCTGGTAGGTAAATGATACGGAATTCCTATAGCAGTTTTAATAATACAATCCGTTCTAAATCCGTTGTTAATTGTATATGGGCTTACGTAATATTACAGCTATTAAGGATAACCTTACCCTTAATCCTAACTAATAAACTTATTATCAAAGCAATTACCAAATACTAACCAATCTTTTAAATTGTTAGCGACTACGCAAAGATATAGTACTTTTCTTTATCGCCGTATTTTGAAGCGATTAGCCGTGACTTTTCATACAGCCGCCCCGTGGTTTTACCTTTAACTTCGTGGATAATCCTCGATTTAAAGATTGTAACGCTTGGGTTTGAAAGGTTAAAGTTAGCTTTCGATACAACTTATACTATACTTCGGATTAATAGGCCGTTAATCCTAATCTTATCACTTTCCTTAAAAGGTTTGCCGAAAATCCTGATAATTTCTTATACCCTAAGTTTTATTACCAAGTCTTTGTTATCCTTTTTTTTCCTGCTTACTTAAACGATATTATAGATACGGCTCAGTATATATTCCTCCTCTTTAACATTCTTCTTCTTGAAAGGTTGTCTGTGCTAGCGGAGTTCCATTAACTTTTCAATAACGGGTAGAGGAGATTCGTATTTACTCGGTCATTTAACTTAAGAGTCTTTTTCATTAATAGCCCTAATATAAAACTTAACTTAAGTGATCTAGAAGAACATAGGACTGTTAATAGTTTTAATAACTATTTTAAAATTTACGATACTTCATATCTTATACAGCCCTTTTTATTTACCTTGTTTCTGCCATACAAAGACTTCACTTTGTAGTAGCAAAGTAAATACGTTGATTATTTTAGGCCTATTTTTAATATTAAGGGTATTATTAATTTGGCGACGTGCCGATTCCCTTTACAATTCCCTCCAAGCTTTGTTATAAGCCACAACATATTTTTAAGTATTTGCCAAGGATGGGTATTCACTCGTTCAGCGCGAGTCCGCTTTAAAGACCAATAACGTTGGTACTAGACCGTCAAGACCCACAATATTGTTTAAGCCTTTTACTGTTATCTATAGGCGTGCCTCCGGATCCGTAAAACTTTCAATTTCTAACGTAAGGATACTATGCGCTCGACAAAGTAGGGCGTATACCCTTTTAACTTTTCTAATACTATAGTAGGCTTTTATAGGTACCTATTTATACTAAATACCCATTATCTTAGCATTTTCCTGGAACTCCGTCGCCGCAAAGTTAGTACCGACATCATGAACAACGACTTCAAGTGGACCTAGGCACGTATTCATTTATAATATCCTTAACGTTTTCCTCATATCCTTTGCCAAAAGGGACATTAAAAGCTTAATTTTGTGGAAATTAGTTGCAGAGTTAACAATGTGAAAAATAGGTTTATGATCCAAGTAAAATATATTAATAACGATTTTAAAGTTAAAGTCTTCATCATTTTTCAATATAAACTTAAATTTCCGGGGGCCTTAGGTATACGTTAGGTAGTAGTAGTAAAGCCTTTTAATAACTTTTAAGGCAAAGTATTCTATATAGTTATACCATACGGACTTTAGAATTTTGTATAGCCTATTAACAGCTAGGAGGTTAAAACGCCTATATAGTTATCGTATCTACGGTTTTGTCAGGTTTAATACCATTGTTTCCGGGCCTTAAATATAACCATAAATATCTATATTCAAAAGCAAGTGAAAACCTTTAACCGTTTTTAACCAACTCGTTTTCGTTAATGTCCACGTTAACGCCAAAGGTCTTTATATCCTTTAAACAAAGTAAAAATGTGGTAGGGGATTTAAGGATGTGAAACTTAATTACTCCTATAACAGTTTAAATTAGCGTTGTCTCCAGTGACGATAATTGTTCGTTTGGGCTATAGCTACCTTTGGCTTTACCAACATTGTAACGATTAATCCTAATATCTATAGTAATTTCCCTTCGCAATATCACGTATTACGAATAGCCTTTTATTAAGTACCCTATTACCCTAGTATCTGGTATAATACCTTAGAACATATAGTCTACGTCATGATCGTGGAAGATAAAGGTATATAAGGAGTTAGGGGCATGGTTATGGTAAAGGTAAGGTTTTTTTACCACCTAAATAATATAAAAAGGCACAGCCAGCTAATTATTAGGTTGTCGTACCGAAAACAGTATTTTCGTATTACTTAATCTATTTAGGGGTGTTAGCGGCATTGGTTAGCTCATTGCCTTTAACATCTACAACCTGATTTAAATGATATTATTTCGAAGTAATAGGGTACTAGTTGTGGTATACTACTTTCCTGTTATTATATTCGGCGGGGGGGTAATGAGTTAACTAGTAACTAGCCTTACCACAGATTTAGTATCTCTTATTACTATTGCGACGATAATATTTACTGTTAATGGGTCCGTTTAAATTTTGATGGCATTAACGTAGGTTTTGCCTCCAGTTTAGAGTCGAGATTAATAGACTTAACCTTAGGAGTTATAGGCTTAAGTACTTGCGATTGACGTAATTGACTATAGTAAGGTCTTCCTTATTTACGTTAAGGAAGTTGCCGGCTTATGAATACATATTAAGCAAGTTTGGTGTACGTACTATTACGGTTGTAAGCGAGGAGTGTAACTGGTGAAAAAAGTCTTTATAGGTGATATCTAAGCGTTATCATGCATATTCAAACTTCTTAACGCCCGTAATATCTGACCGTACTTGCTCTCAAAGTATATCATCGCCAACGAAGGCCTTCTCCATTGCTTTTTAATATATAATCAACTTGTAGAACATTCAATTAAAAATATCCATTGGTAATTCCTCCTTTTTCTTCTTTGCCATTATTATAGTCCGCCGCATAATGGCCTAGTCTATATAACATTACGCGAGGTGGATTTCGTATTCGAAATAACCCTTTATGTCATCGTAAATCTCGCGGAATGTGGTAGCGTTCATCAGAAATGTTAAGTAATAGTCTTTACCGTAACTTGTGAGGATTTCAGGGAACAGTAAGTGAAAACCAGAAGGTAGAACCTTCATTCACTTACATATATTCAGAAAAAGCATTATTTTAATGTCGAAAAGGTTGTAACGCTTCCCGTAATACTTTTTAAATTATTCTGGATTTTGGAGAAGTTAGTTATTAGCTTATAATTAATGTTAAACATCTTAATAGGTTTTGTGGGAAAATCGAGATCATTATCCTAGGCTTAATTGGTGTTTTTTGGTGGCTTAAGTCTTGGAGGTTCCTAGATACGATGTTAAGGGTAATTAACAGTCGCTTAACGCGATGGGTAGAGTCCTATAGTAAGGCCTGTAATCGATTTACATGTGTAGGGTCCGAAAGGAAAGGATTCTTAAGGTACTTGATGATTGTAGTACTAAAAGTCGACAGGATCTTATAGGTTTTAAAAGTCTTAACGATCTTATTTAATTAACTAATTTAAAATGCCGACGTGAATACCTTTAACCGCGTTAGTAACATTCGCTTCGCGTGCTCTTCCGCCGTTAAAGGCGTATTCTGCATTGTCATATAGAGTTATTAGACTATCTAGCAGTTTAACAGGTTCCTTATCGTTAATGAGTAAAGAGGCTTAACTTATCTAAGACTGAAGAGAAGTTTCTTTAGATTGCGTGTAGGGGCGGTGAGGTTTCTCGACGCTCTTTCTTTTAGGTCATGGGTCTTAAGGATACTTTTTAAGTTGGGAGAGGTTAAACAAAGTTTTTGCCAGCCTTGTGAAGATTTTTTCAAACACTTAAATCTCTCGACGTTTAAGTTCTTCCCTTAGTTTAAATTTAACGGTCCTTTAAACTCTCTTTTATATGTCTATAGCACAGTCTTCAAAAAACTTACGGTATTTGCATAAAATATGGTTACTGCGGTCAAGTATTTCGCCACCGTCTTTCTTAATAATGTAACAGCCAACGAAGTTAATAAGGTGTTTTTCCGTTAATTCTTTATCAATATTCATTCCCCACAAGTTGTCGTCGTAAAAATTGGTTAAAATAGATCTGAAGGCGTTAACTTTATCCATAAGTGCCTGACCTGGAACAATTTTGACGTTTTGGTTGGTAGAAGACGTGGTGGAGCGTATAGGGCGAGGGACTTGGTAATCTTAAGCGTAAAGGCTTGGTGTTTTGACGTGAAGTCGCGTGGAAATTTTTCGATTTGATAACTTGGCGTAAGGTTGCACGATGTGGCCTTTTTGGCGTAACTTGGTGTTTTTCGGTATTTTCGTTTAGGGTAGCAAATTTTACGATTAAATTGATATAAGGGGAGTGAAAAGAGTAAAGTACAGGTAGAGATTTGGTATGAAGGGTCAGGTCTAAGGTCTTTTTTACTGATAGAGGTTGTTTGTGGAGGGCGAAGGTTATTTGTTATAGGCTATAAGACTTGGTTGTTTTTGTAGTAGTAGTACCTGTAGTAATACTGACTTCGTCGTTTGCTAACTTGCCGTACTTTAAAACTTCTGATAGTCAATCTCAACGTCTTAAAAAAAGATTAATAAAGATTTTTAGTGTTTTTGATAGCGATACCGTCATTACCCATAAGCTTTCGTAAAAACCGCTATAACCTAGAAGTCTTCTCTACTTACTGCCGTAAAAACCGACGCAGTAATAGAGGCCCTTTATAAAAATCTTTCCTTTACCCTAATTGCTGTTATTGACGTAAATAGTAACTAGAAAGTAGCTTTTTCTTCTACTTAGATTATCTGTGCACAACCTATAGTCAGATAAGCACTGATCAATGTTGGTAGGCCTTAAACGTTGCAACGTCGTCGATTCGATTGGTTGAAGTAACAGTAATATTGCGTAGTCAGATGGTAGATGTATTGTTCTAGGTTTTGCAGACCGCTAGCCGGTCTGCACTGTAATTTGTATGGTCAAGTGCTTGGCCCGTACCCTAGAGTTACGTGCAGCGTACTGAACTCGACTTATATCCAATGCGGTAAGTCCGTAAAAATCAATACACTTGCAGTACGATCAACTTTACTATAAGTAAAATTGACCTACACACTGCATATAATACTATTCCAACAGAGGGATTTCATTACAAGGTCTTTATTAATGTGTTTTACTTGGATAATAAGCTTATTCTTTACGTTTTGAACTCTGTAACCTTTTTTTATGAAGCCAAGTTCCTGAAATCCCATTCAGTAAAGGATATGTTAGAAATATTCAAGATATTATAGATTAACACGATCTTAGGCCTACCTAACGTCGTTATTCACGATACTATCACCAACTTTAAAGCGGTGAAAGTTTAAGAAGATGTTGAAATAATAGGTATCTAATGTAAAAAGATACTTATAAAGGTCTATTAAAGCATTAAAAATGCTGAATAAGAACACTCCATACCTCGTCGAACGCATAATATCCTTACATCGAAAATTAAAAGCGTCACGAATCCAGAGATATGCCTTGAAATAACGATAAAAGGCCTAAATAATACTATATGCCCTAACATCTTAGTGTTAATGTTTCTAGTCTTTAAAACGAACCTATGTCTAACGAATAAATTTATACTATTGATAAGTACCAAAAGATAACCTATAACTCATAGTAAAGTTTTAAAGAAACTACGAAAAAAATTAGCAAGCCGCTAGGTTAAGGATATCCTTAACACCAAAAACGGTCTTACAACACTCAAAGTACTTGCTTTACCGTTGCAAAATAAAGTCCTCGTATAGCGAAAGCTAGGAAAATAGAAGGGTCTATATAAAATCTTAAGTATTTCTAACTTTAAAGTAGTTTTTAAAATTTCTCATAGTCCTATGTCTTTTTGTACTACTTAGATTAAGCCCTACATTATGGCTACTAACGATAAAGATCCTAAAAATAAACGATCAAGCTAATGCTAACCTCTTTTACTCGTTATAGATAAGCCAATAAAACACCGCGAATACGGACACCTCCCCCCCAAAAAAGGAATATTTAAAAGGATAAATACATATAGGGTCGTATCTATGATACTGCTTAAGTTAACAGGAAAGTGAAGGATAACGAAAACTTGATACTAAAGCTTCAAAATTAAGATAGTATTAAGACTTTCGGCAAACATTTTAAGAAAATCTATAAGGTATAGATTAACTGTTTATTTAATCGAGAAATTGTACAATTTGTGCCAAAGACTGATTTAAACCTTTAAGACCAAAATGTTACGATCTTTAAGTCAATAATTATTTACAAGGTTGAGGGCAAGACTACGGGGCAAACGTACGAAAATTCACGTCTGATTACTTGAAAATACGGCGATAAAAGCAAAGAGTAAATCCTTATGTAGTCGACAACAATTTGAAAAATCAACCAACATTTAATAGTAATTTTAACAACAAGTTTACTAGCTGAAACTAAAGTTAAATGCACGCTCAATAGCTGAAATATAACGCAAACACATACATAATTAACACTTAACTTATAGCTGATCATATTAATAAAATTGCTACAAGAATCGCAGTTTATCTACCCTTTAAAAACGGTAATACGATTTATTAAGCCTTTATACAAACAAGCTAAAATAAATGTCTACTAGTTTTTGACCTACCAGTTGAATTTTAAATTACGACTAGGCATAAAATCTTTGATATACGACCTACATTTTCTAATAATGTAAAAAGGAAACTTTAACCTCATAGGTATGTAAACTAATGATACCCGTTGTTGAAACGATTAGCTTTATGATATCGGAATAGCAGGCGATGAAGGATTTTAAGTTTTAAAATTAAAAACCGGTAATAACGTTGGAGAATATTAATCAACTTGACTTTAACGGATCACCAATCTGTATACTTAGTATTAATACTAGCCTTAGTTTTTACCAAACGAGCTATAGTACTAATTTTACTATAATCGATAAAACTAACGTAACAAAAGTCTAATAGTACCTGAAATAATGTGCCTATAGCTGCTATATTACCATATTATATTTACTTAAGGCATCCTACGATATCTTCATCGTAATGTAAGTACAAGATGCAACAGATAACGATTTTAACAGGTTTAATGAAAGATTTAAATAGAAAATGCGGAGTCTAGTCTGAAGGATTGATATAGTTTGAAACAACTTTTTGAGTGTCAAGTTAATAATTTACAAAAATAGTTTATTTTTATATAAGAATGACATATATTTATAGATCTAATTTCCAAAAGACCTCTTTAATAAAAGCGATCAGAAAAATAAATTTGATATTATCGGTAGCCTAATCTACTAAATCTCTATTAAATGTGAGAGAAAAATACGAAGTGTGCTAGCTTTAAAGATCTATAACATAATATCAAACTTTAATATAGGTATTATATTATAGAAACCCTCAACTTCATTACTTGGTAGCTTATAATTCCTGAAATCCCGGTGATAATTTATACCGACTCGAAAAACCTATTTAAATGCTTTTCGAAGCTCGGAAGCATTAGCGAAAGACGTCTGATAATCGACGTAATAACACTTTAAAAAGCCTACAAACGAAGATAAATTAATGAATTCCGATAGATTTATGGCAAAGACCACCCTACTAACGCTTTAACGAAAACATCGCCGAAAAAGACCTTTAAATGGTTTGTAAATAATAATAGGCTTACTATACGTATTGAGGGCAATATTAATAAGCCTCCCAGAAATCCTAAATCAAATAACGGTGATTAGGATTGCATTACAAAACTAAAAGACTGCCAGGCGATTAACAATACTAACTCATTTAAGTGATACGGCTAAAGTAAATAACTACATATGTTTATAGCAAAAAAAGCTTTTAGTAAAAGTCAATAAAGTCTGATCTCGAAGCCACGAAACGACTAATATCAATTAGTGGCAGTTTACATGTAAATAAGTTTATTTAAATACAAAGGTCAATTAAAATGAATAGTTCTCAAGCTATTTAATGAGATCGTAGTTTAGATTTAATAGGAAAATATTAATTAGCTACACTAACGTACGTGTATAAATTAAAATGCCGCTAGTATCAAAATATAAGTATTTACAATTTAATAGGTAAACTTTATTTATAGTAAAGTTAACGATATTAACTGTAAATTCATTGTATTCTTTTGTGCGGGTATATTATATTATTGGTAAAGCACGTACCATATGAGCCCACTTTATATTAGGCAAGAAGCCAAGCAATTGACCATACAAATTACTGTGCAAACCGGCAAACGGATTGCCAAACCTTAAACAATACATTCACCACTTGACCACACGATATTACTGTTCGACCAATTGAATCAACAACGTTGCAATATCATAAGCCCTACCTACAATAGCTTCATAATGTATGGCAGTATCGAGTCCTTCACCGCATATAATATGGCTGCATGATTACCTAAAGGATTCCACCGTTAATTGATTTCATTATTTACCAGTACAAAAAATGTATCATCTTCGTTATTGAAATGAATGAAGTCTATATATTTCAGCGAGGTTTGATTTCTCTTTTTTAGTTTAATACGAATGAAACCATTTATGCTCAAGTAAATCATCAACTAATCTGAATATCAGTTCACTTTAGAAATGATTGACTCAACATTTGAAACATATCAATTATTCAAAGATATAAAATACATATTTAATAATGAAACCATTTTTATGTAGTCTATAATTGATTATACGTTTATTACATCCCAGTTTTTCTTTTATAAGAAAAGATATACTTAATAATATCAGTTTTTTTGTAGTGAAAATTTTATAATATGTGTAGTATCACAAACTGGAAATCATCTGGTTAGGACGCCTCAACAATTATAAATAGCGATTTTTAATTTATAGCGTAAACATAATCGTATTATATAGTTTTCAATTCTTATCACTTCACAAAATTTGATTATTTATATCCAAATTCATTTTCATTTCACTAACAAAAGCTTTAAGTCAATGTGAATATAGCGTTTTATAGTTCAGAAATTGAACTATATTTCAATATAATTAATAAAATCGAAATCAATATCTTGACTGTTGGTAGAGTTTAAAACGTTACAACGTTGTCGATTCGATTGGTATAACAGTAGTATCGCGTGGTCAAGTTGTGGATGTATTGTTTTAAGTTTCGCAAACCGTTAGCCGGTTTTTACAGTAATTTGTATGATCAATTGATTGGCTCGTACCCTAATATAAAGTTGGCTCATATTGTACTTGCTTTACAGCTAATACAATAGACCCACCAACAATACGCTTAAGTTGCAGTTGACATGTTCTACTTTATTATAAGTAAAGTTGATTTATTGTATTGCAATTCCTACTATTCCAACACTAGCGGCTTTTTCGTTTATACAGATACGTTGGTATAATTAATCAATATTTTCCGGTAACCATTAAATTGCGCCCTCTTGAACTGACCAAAAATCTATTCATTTTAGTTAGCTCTTAAAACAAATAACACCCCAATTTACCCTAATTGCCTTCGATTACCCTTCAGCTCCGAGGTTCGAGTTTATCAATTCCTTAAAAAAATTCTTTTACTATAAGTTTGTACAAACTTTCCATTTAACTGTATTAGTTTATTTAGTCGTTTTAGTTAGTCGCTTGGCTGTTTTTCAGTTCGCTAGCATATCCTTAACCGCTACGTTACTTAGGATTGACGAGCTGGTTATTAAAGTTACTCTCAATTCATATAGTTAGCTTATTATTATCTATAAACCTTTTAAAGACCTTGTTCAGTGATATCTTCATTATGGAGTTAGCTGGATAATCCTATCCGTCAATTTACTCGAACTCTTCAATTTATATGCCTTTAAAGGTTTTGCTAAATACTATTACATCGATTATCAATCGCTTTTAGCTGGTGGTTACAAGCTTCGAAAGGAATTTAAAAAAAACTTTTCTACTTGATATAAATCAACAAAGGAATGAAAAGAATATTAAACTACCCGGTAATGACTTGAAGGATTTACTAAAATACTATATCTATATTAACGTTTGTCATTATAGCGTAAATCTTTGAAGTTAATACATTTTGTGTATCCTTTTATATTTAAAAAATATATCATAAATTAGGTTGCCGATAATTTTCAATTAATCCTTTCGCCTATCTTATTTAACGAGGGTGATTACAAAACTGATATATAAGGATTATTTGGTATTATTTATAAAGGTCCTATCTTTCAATATTAACAATTTAATATTCGTCAGATCAATCGGAACTATATTAATCCTCTGATTTAAGTTTCGTATTTTCTACTTAAGCCTTTCATTTAACTGGTTCAAGTCGTTATTTTTTTACATCTTGTGTCAATTCCGTAATAAATAAGTCTTAGGAGGTTTCCGGTTAATATAAGCTAGCGATGTAGTTGCCACGAGTACGTTATTTTAGGTACCGTTAAGTTTTAATTACGTTAGATTTATCAACTGTAATTAACTTCACGCGTAAGCCCTTTTAACAAAAGTTAAAACTAGTTTTGATACCAAATACACGAATTACCGATATGTTAAAGTTAAGTTGATTACCCTTCACTAACGTTGTGGCTAGCTTATAGTTTTAAAACTTGAACTTTTTAATCGTTTTTTATTTCTATATTATCAAGCTAACCGTTTTAACAAAAAGTGCATCGTTAATTTATATGCCTATTAGACCAAAATCTTTTCCCTAAGTTACCAATAGTTACGAGTTATACATTAAAAACTATATGCCTAATCGTAATTTGAAATACAACTAATATGTTATAAACCAATAAACGTTTGTTTTTGGTCTGTATAGTAGCTTAATATATTTCATTACCATAGCCAAAGAGTAGATAACACATAATTCTTGTGTAAACTTTAGTAATACAATCCGCTATAAATTGATTGCTCATTACATGTATATTTACGTTATATTCCCATATTAAATATAAATTTGCTTTTAGTTTTTATTAACAAACCTACTTCTATAGGAATTCTTAGTCATTAATTAATCTTTTTAATCGTTAGCGATTACATTAGGATCTAGTGTTTGACTTTATCACTGTATCCTTAAGCGATTCAACGTAACTTTTCATACGGTCGCCCCGTTATCTTACCCTTAACCTCGTAGATAATTTCTGATTTGCAGATTTTGATGTTCTAGTCTTAGAGGTTAATGTTGGCCTTCGACACAATTTTACAACTCTTTGAGTTTATAGGCCATTAATTTCGATCTTGTCGCTTTCCTTAAAATGGCTGTCGGAAGTTTTGATATTAACTTGTGCTCTAATTTTTAATACCAAGTTTTTGTTATCCTTTCCTTTTCTGTTTTCCTAAGCAGTATTGTAGATGCAACCCGGTATGTATTTTTCTTTTTTAACGTTCATTTTTTGAGGGGTCATCCGCATTGACAACGTTTTATTAGCTTATCCATAACGTGTAAAAGAGGTTTGTATTAACTTAGTCATTGGTTACAAAGGTCTTAATGATTAGTTACCTTAATATAAAGCTTGACCTAAGTGGTATGGAAAGTCACAGTAACGTTGATACTTTTATTAAATACTTTAAAGTTGGCGATCCTTAAGGTTTTATATAAGATTTTTCATTTACTCGGCTCTCGCTAAACGAGGACTTCATTTTATAATCGTAAAGTAAGTATGTAGATAATCGTAAGGCTATTCCTAGTATTTAAAGCGTCGTTAACTTGGCGGTATTCCCATTCCTTTCGCAGTTCCTTTAGTGTTTTTCTGTAAGGAACGGCTCATTTTTTTAGTAATTATTAATAGTGGAGATTCGCTCATTAGGAATGGATACACTTCAGAAACTAGTAATATCAACCCTAGGACGTTAAGGCCTACAAAATTATTCAGACCCTTTACCATCATTTAAAGGCGTATTTACAAATCCGTAAAGCTTTTAATTTCCAGCGTAAGGATATTGTATATTTGGTAAAGTTATATATATAACATTTTAATATCTTCAATCCTTTAGTAGACATTTATATGCATTTGTTTGCATTGGATTTCTATCATTTTAACATTCTTTAAAAAATTTCACCATCGTAAAGTTAGTATTACTATCATGAATAACGTTAGGTAGGCCCAAGTACGTATCAATTCACAATACTTTTAATGTTTTCACGTATCTTTTACCAATAAAGACTTAAAAAAACTTAGTTTTATAAAAATAGATTACGAAGGAAATAATGTAAAAAATGAGCTTATTATCGAAGTAAAACATAATAACAAAGACCTTATAGTTAAAGTTCTTTTCGTTTTTTAATATAAACTTAAATTTTCGGAGGTTAAGCAAATTTTTGCCAATGGTAACAGATATTTTTGCTAGTTTTTAAAGCAAAATATTTTTTATCTTTATTTCGTACGAAGTTGAGGACTTTATATTATATATTAATAAATAGGCAGTTAAAATATCGGTATATTCAACATATTTTCTGTTTTATAAGGTTTAATATCACTATCTTTAAGCTTTAAAGGTAAGCCTATAGGTTCCCCTACTTACAAGTGAGTGAAAACTTTCATCTATTTTTAACTAGCTTATTAACTTTAATATTAATGTTAATGCTGAGGTTTTTTATATCCTTTGAACAATAAAGAAAATAGGTAGGAGCTTTAAGGATACAGAATGTAATTAATTTTATAATAATTTTAACTACCGTTATATCTAATAATAATGGTCATTTTTTTGATCCAAAACTCACTTTAACCCTATTAGTATCATAACGATTAATTTTAGAAGCTGTAGTGTTTTCACTCCGTAATGTTACGTATTACGAGTAATTTTCTATTAAGTGTATTATTACCTTTGTATTTGGCATAACACTTTAAAACAAGTAGTCCACGTAACGATTTCGAAGGTTCAAGGTATATAAGGGGTTAGGGGCTTGATTAGGATAACGGTAAAGATTTTTACCATTTGAGCGGTATAAAAAGATGTAATTCTTTTTTTATTAAGCCGTATGAAGAGTTTTATCTTTATATTACTTTATTGGTTTTAGATATCGTCGCTGTTAATTACCTCGTCGTCTTTAAAGCTTACAATATAATCTAAGTTGATTTTTTCGAAAGTAATAGATTACTAGATATGGTATATCATCTTTTTATTATTATGTTTAGAAGGGGGGTAACGATTTAAGAAACTGCTAGATTTATTGTAGATTTAATATCTTTTGTTGTTATTACAACGATAGTTTTTACGATTAATAGGTTTATTTCAATTTTAACCCTATTAGCGTTAACATTATTGTTACTTTTAATTTCAAGTAGTTAAGCTGTATCTGAAGCGTTAAGGATACCCATAACCGTATTTACAGTCGATGTAGTTAACTACCGCAAGACTTTCTCTATTTACGATAAGAATATTACCAACTTAGGGGTACATATTAAGTGAGTTTAGTGTACGCGTCATTACAATTGTAAACAAAAAACGTAGTTGGTTAGAAAATCCATCGCAAGTAGTATTTATGCATTATAAAGCATATTTAAACTCTTTAACTCCCATAACTATTACCCGTATTTGTTGGTAAAATGTGGTTTCTCTAACGTTGGATTTGCCTATTGCTTACTAGTATAATATTAATATGTTAATATCTAATTTAGCACGTTCATTAGGATTTCCTCCTCTTTTTCTTTTTCCGTTATTATCGTAGTTTACCTCATAGTAGCCTAATTTGTATAGTATTAGGTAAGGTAAACATCGTATTTGAAATGACTTTTTTTTTTATTGTAAACTTCGCGAAAGGTAGTTGTTCTGGTTAGGAAGGGTTGGTAATAATCTCTAGCATACCTTATAAGGATTTCGGAGAATAGTAAGTAAAAACCAAAAGGAGGAACTTTGATCTAATTACAGATATCTAAGAATAACATTATTCTTGTGTCAATAAGGTTATAAGGCTTTCTTTTATATCTTTTAACATTATTTCAAGTTTTAGTAAAATTCATAAGAAGTTTATAGTTGATATTGACCATTTGAATAAGTTCTGGGGGAAATTCGTGATAATCATCCTAGTCTTGAGTAATATTTCTTAGTAATTTATGATATAGAACCTTCGAAATATGGTGTTAAAGATAATTGCCAATCGTTTAATTTAAAGGATAAAGTTTTATAGTAAGTCTTTGAATACGCTCACATATATAGAAAAACCTGTCATGGAAAGGTTTTTAAGAGAATTAGAGTTACTAATTAAAATGTTAGGGAGTAATAGGGGCTTAGAGGTTTTTAAGGACTTGGCGATTTTATTTAATTAACTAGTATACAATTTTAACGTTGATTTGTCTTACTACATTAGCGGCTATTGTTTTACATACTTTACTACTGTTAAAAACGTACTCTGTATTATTACGTTAGAGTATTAGGTTGTCAAGTAAATTAACAGATTTCTTATCGTTAATAAGTAAAAGGGCTTAACTTAACTATAGGTTGAGATTCTTTTTTTTTTTTTTTTTTTTTTTGAAACGCGTGTAAGAGCATTTAGGTTTTTAATATGTTTTCCCTTAAGTAATAGATCTTAAGGGTATTCCTTAAGTTAAACTAACTCGAAAAGGGTTTTTACTAGTTTGGTAAAACTTTTCTTTAGTGCTTAAATCTCTCGTCATTTAAGTTTTGACTTTAATTTAGATTTAAGGGGTTTTTATATCGTTTTTCACATATTAATTATCCAGTCTTCAAAGAACTTGCGATATTTTCGAAAATTGCAGTGAGGATTTTTACCTTCATTATATTTAACGATGTAATAGCCAATAAAGTTAACCAAATGCTTTTTCATTATGTTTTCATGGACATTTTGGCCTTAAAAATCATCGTCATATTACTTGGAAAAGATAAATCCGAGGACTTCGATTTCCTTTTATAGGTCCTAAAAAAGTGCTATCTTAACGTTTCAGATAACGTAAGACTTGATGTCGTGGTTTAGAGTAAACTTGGCGATTTAGAAGCGTAGAGACTTAGTGTTTTAGCATAAAGTCGCGTAGGGACTTAGCGACTTGCTAATAGGTCGCGCGATGTGGCTTTCTTAGTGCGGCTTAGTATTTCTCGGTAGTTTCGCTTGAATTGGACATCTTAACGATTAAATTAATGTAAGGGAATTGAAAATAGTAATAAGGGGGCAAAGTTTTAGGATTAATAGTAAAGTTGAAGGTCTTTTTTATTATAGATAAAGGTTGAAGGTAATTTATTGTTTTAATTCTAAGATTTAGTCATCTTTGTATTTATATTACCTATAGTAACACTAACTTAATCATTTGCTAATTTGCCGAATCATGAAACTTCTAATAGTTAATTTTAATGTATTTTTTAAGAAAAATTGTTTAACATCTATTAGTATTTTTGATAACGATACCGTCGTTATCTCTAAGTTACCATAAAAACCATCGCAACCTAGAATTCCTTTCTACTTACTACCATAAAAACCGCTGTAGTTTATAGGAGACTTTCGAAAAAATATATCTTTTACCCTAGCGGTCGTTGTTAATGTAAAGCATAACCGGAAAATAGTTTCTTCTTTTACCTCGATAATCTGTACTTGATACAATAAGCAACAATTAGTATTTATAGAGCTTTGGATGTTACAACGTTGTTGATTCGATTGTTCGAAATAACAGTAGTATTACGTGGTCAAGTAGTAGATGTATTATTATAGATTTAGTAAACCGCTAGCCGGTTTGCATATTAATTTGTATGGCTAATTTCTTGGCCTATGCCCTAGTGTGGAGTGGGCGCATACTGTACTTGTTTTGTAGCCAATACAGTAGGCCTACTAACAAGACACTCAACTTGTAGTCAATATAGTCAACTATACTATAAGTAAAGTTGACCTACTGCACTTCAATTACTATTATTCTACCACTAAACTTAGTTATTCAAACCTACGTATCATATATATTGAATGTATATATATATATCATCAATTCTTTTATGTTTTTCAATTGAATAATCTTAATCATTCATTAAATCACAATAACAATATTGATTTTAAACACAATACATATAATCGATTTCGATTTCGATTTCTTAATCATTTCAGAACCAAATTACAATGATTCAATCAAAATGAAATTTACTTCGACCGAGATTAAAATGAGATGTTATTAGGATAATAACAAATTTTCTCATCAAGCTTCATTCTATTAATACGAATATCATCATTAATTAGAAACGAAAATATTGACTACACTAAAAATTTAAACTATAAACTCATAAAAAAGAAATGATAAAGATTATCAAATTAATTTCCAACATATTTCATATAATATATTAAATATATTGCATGTATTATGTAAGAATGAAACGGGTTTTTATGACATTATATTGATCAACTAGACGTCATGATTACTACTAGTAATTCAATTTATTGAATCTATTATTGATATTTTATGTAGTCATGAAATGGTTTTTATTTCGCTTGGGTGATAAATTAGAAAATATTCACCAACAATAAGTAACCCTTTATTTTGTAGAATAGAAATACATGGAATATTTTCAAATTAGTTTCATGAAAATTGATATTTCAACATAATATATGATTAAATACCCCGAAAATTCATATATTTTCTCTCATACAATAATTATACAATTGATATGACATTGATAGAGCATTGAAAACAGTAGGGTTTATATAAAAATATTTGTCTATAAATGGAGAAAGATTTATGACGAAAAGGTAAAGGAAATAAGATTATATAAAAATTACAATAGTTCAATTAGTAAAAGTTAGACCTGTAATAGTATTGTATTCGTAATACACCTATTCTCTCGAAAAGACGTGAAAATACGTCTCAATAATTTAAAAACACGTTTATACATATCTAAAACAAATCAATCAACTGAATATCGAGCTATAAGAAAAGAAAACCAGAAGATATTATAATTTTTTTAGAAGTATCATGGGATCAAAGTTGTGAATTAATTTATATAGATTTCTCGATGAAGAAGTAGAGAATAAAATCCAAGTAAATAAGTATTGGAAGCCATATAAAAATAACAGTGTATAAAGGGTAGATTTATGCACTGAGAGTTAAAAATAGTATCATTGAAAGTGTATTTATATAGTGTTGTTTCATCTAGTGATAGTAATATACCTCTATATTATGTCTTATTCCAAAACACTTAACGAATAGGTATCAGTTCTTTCTTTCAATATACTTGCATATTTTAACACGTAATATTGTTAAATCCAATCTTTTCTTTCAATTCAACAAATTCCAGGAATAAGTTGATTATAATTGTAGAAGGTTATTTTAGTATAAAACGCCCTCAATTGATGTCAATATATTTAGATGAAACGAATTGATATAAATGTTTGGTGTTTGGGTAGTTTTGAACTAGTAGTCAAGCTTGTGGTAAGAATTAAACTAGATATTAAAGTTAGCTCAGCACGTTTTGGTTTGAACCATTAATGTCTAGATTATAATTCAAATTTAGGGGTTTGGCTCCCGAATATAAGTGTCGGGTTATCATTTTGATAGGGATATATAATAGCCGAACCTTTAATTTCGTTACTATTGGTACTTATGAGTCTTTTTTAGTTGTAGAAATTCTAGTAAGCGAGGTTTATCCAGGTTAGCCATATCGCAGCATTTAAAATATTTGTCGAATCTATTTAAATTTTAAGTTAGATATCATATAATTGCATGATTGCACCATTTAGTTCGGTAATAAAAGTTATTTCACTTATACACGTTTATGATATATTCAAATTCTCAACGTTTTACCGCTTTTACTATATTATGATTCTTTTATTATGGATTACTGTGTGTTTGCTATGTTTCTACTTCATCAATATTTGTTTCCTTGAATTTCGGTAGTGTTTTAGATTTCAGTTAAAGAGGGACGTATAAAATTCAAGGAATGTTTTTATTATATGGATTCAATCGAAAAAAAAAGGTTGTAAAGTTAACTCGAATGATTTTCAAACATTTTATCTAGTTATTATCTAACTAATGAATTGGTTGGGTGATATTTATGTTTTTCCAATTAATGCAAAGATAATTATCAACTTGATGTAAAGAGGTGTTTAATTTGTATATATTAACATTAGAGCAGAAATATTTAAGAAGGTTTTTCTAATACTCCTAATGCGTTTAATTTCAACAGTTTTACAGCTGTTTCATGTATGAATTGACGATAGGTACAACCATTAGCTTTTTCCCTTTAAACTTTTTTTTAGGTAAATACTTAACCCACTAACATTTCCAATCCAAAAACCTAAAATAGAGTACAACCAGTATGTTACTTTTCTACTCAATATATAGCTATGGTAAATTCGGATTGCATTAAGACCACGAATCTGGTACAGATATGTGACAATAAAAATAAGTTAAATAGTAAGTTGAAGGATTCTCTAAATATAAAGTTGCAACTTGTTTATAATATTGACCATAATATCAAAATTAAATTACTATCTAAACACTTGATATTTTACAACATCACTTAATCAACTGTGTATGCCTTTATTAACCCACAGATTCTGTATAGTTTTACGACATTTACGATAATTTAATGATTACTTCGAATACATTTTCAACTTCATTCTGTATGATATAAATTGGAATAATATGAGGTAATTCCATATGTTGATGCAGAAAATAAAGTTGGATACAAAGATGCATCACTTTCATCAAACGATAAATAGACTGATACTTTGCTAACAAACAATAACAAATGTAAGAGTTGCAAAGTATATACTTCATTAATAAGTTCGCTTTATTATCCAGGTGTATAAATATTTTGAATACGCTTTAAAATACTATCACGTTACCTGTAAAGGCTTTTTGGCTGATTAAATACCTCTTTTACGACTGTATAACTCAGGAACCCAGCTTGGCTCATATATACCCTTAAACTCATAACTTTACCAATTTAAATGACAATAAAAACCCTGCACTAGTTCATTATATTAAGCATCTGCTTTCAAATCCTTGCTAACGCCACTCGAGAAAAACTTACAACTGTGGGAACCAATTTAGAATTAGCTCTCTTCAGACGAAAAAAATACATTAGCTTCAACCGTGAACTTACCGGCCACTAAAGCCAATATAACTTGACATACAACTCGCGTAACTATGGAATGACTAGATCGTTCTTTATAAACATTTTTAAAGCCTTAACAAAAACACTAACCAACTAGTTCGCGTCCGACAAAAAATAACTTTTTACCAAACGCATACACTAGTTTGAGGTAAAGGCCCTTAAAAAGGTTTTAAACGCCTGAAAGTACAACCTTCGTGTACGTAAGAACGTCCTTATTTTATACTATTTAAAATTTATTTGTACTGTGGGAAAAAATACGGAAAAGTTAATTGGGTATTAAATTGATTTTTCACGGTTTTATCATATATATTAGCCTATATAGATAGTCATACTTCATCATGTGGAAGAAAATGGAAGTGGGAAGTAGAAACCATATCTTTGCTTTTTATATAGCTAGCTTTATGTATTTTAATAATAAATCAATTATTGTATTATTAAGCAAGGATGAATTTGATTACATGTAATTTCTAAATTTCTTTCTTTCTTAATCGTCCTTCCGGAATACGTCGGCGGACCCTTATGGTGGGAAATGGGTGCTGGGCTCAATATTTTTAATTTAGCTGTTTTATTTGGGTCGAAAGTATATAATACCAAAACCTCGACAGCTAAGCTTTCGCGCTCGATATACGAAAATTTAACTTGGTATATTTTTACTTGAGTTATTGCAATAACGACCTGTTTCATTACAGGTCATTATATTATTGTCAGTGGCGAATTCGTATAAGTTGTAGAAGTCGAGTTTCGGCGGGCGAATCTTAGTTTTGCTGTTCAACCGACGGGGTTGTTTAACTTTTAGGGTACCTACAGTACCATCTCACTGGCCCTGCACCCCGGTGCGCCATCCCTGCTGCGTTTGCCACGGCTCGTGGAGGGCGTTGATGGCCTGTGTGAGTGTGTATTTGTTTGTCGGGCATCAGAAGAAGAGGATACCGTTGTCGCGTGCGTATGTGATATGCATTTGCTGACTGGTATCTCCTCTGGGCGGTTCAGGATCGCGAGAGATGTCGCAATCACGAGATACCCACCCCACATCCGCAGGTAGGTCCGGCTGGTTGCGGAGGGTCTCCAGCAGGTCTGGCGTTATGATGAAATCAGATATGGAAGCTATATCCATCAGACTTATGTTGTACGTATTCGCCGTATGCCGTATGTACTAGGCTCTTTCAAAGAGAGGCTTTGTTGGTGGGTTTTCATAGACTCTAGAATCCTGTCGGTTGTTTCCGGTTTTCACACCGTATGAACATTACAAGAAACAGGCTTCAGATCGAATAGGTATCACGTGAATTATCTTTACAATATACCATTATAATGAACTGTGCGGATCCGGGGCCAGATGTGTCTACCGGGCGTATACAGTAAGAGCAAGGGAAAGCAGCCCTAACCCTTTGTGCTCCCATTCTTGGAGACGTCGTGTCTCCAGAGCATCGTTCCATCCGTGTCCCTCACAAACCCACCCACAACTGACCCAACTTTCACGTAGGCAGCCATTGTCTTACAGCTTACCACCAGCCGATATCGCATATTCGCATCAAAGGCCACCGGCCTGCAGGCTACACCGGGGCTTGCATCCACACCCACGGCACGGAGATGGCGCTCGCTTTGCGGTTGACACCGGCCAGCGGGACCGCGGCGGAGCCGGAGGATTTCTTCGGCGACGCGCTGGGCGTTGTTTTCGCAGACGATACTATGAATCTACGTGGGTACGCGGTGCAGATCAAGTCAACAGAAACCCGGGCTGACCCTTTGCAGATGGTGATGCCGAACATGGCCTTCTCTACAGCTCTCCCCACTTACCAAAGCCGTTAAAAATCACCTTGGCTGATCCGGACGGCGACACGGAGCGGCAGCTCTTCAGCCACTACCTCTGGAACGCCTCCCTTCTCCTCGCAGAATACGTCGAGGCTGGCACACTCGCTCGGAATGCGGCCATCACTCGGCACTCGTCGCCATTACCACGTCCGCTCGTGGAAATTTCTCTTGGCCCGCCCCTGACGGACTTCGATGTCACCAGTCTCACTTGCATCGAGCTCGGCGCAGGCACTGCGCTCCCCTCGCTCCTCGCGGCGCTGCTCGGCGCCAGGCGGGTGGTCGTGACAGACTATCCCGCCCCGCGAGTGCTCGCCAATCTCCGCGCGAACGCCGAGCGAAACATCCGGCCCGAGTTCTCGCTATTTTCGGCGGGGCCAGGGCTCGCGCTACCTGCTGTGGAGGTCGAGGGGCATGCGTGGGGCGAGCTGTCCACCGCCGTGGCGGAGAACAACCGCCACGCGTTCGACAGGGTACTGGTCTGTGACTGCTTGTGGATGCCCTGGCAGCACGCCAGCCTTCTCCGGTCGGTAGCGTGGTTCCTCAAGGACGATGCACAGGCCAGGTGCTGGGTCGTCGCCGGGTTCCACTCTGGCCGGGCGGCCATGAGGGACTTCTTTCGGGTCGAGGCGCTCGAAGGCGCACGACTGGAGGTCGATCGCATGTGGGAGCGCGACGTCGAGGGCATTGAGCGGGAGTGGACGTGGGATAGGGGTGTCGAGGATCCGAGTGCACGAAAGAGGTGGCTTGCAGTTGCGGTTTTGAAGAGGAAAATGGCATGACGAAGACGGTGATATTGGCATTGTGGTGCACGTAAAACAGCGGAGCTGTGCCCTCGACGGAGCCAGCCTGGCCATGGATCTTCTGTCGCGGGGATCTCAAAGGGCAGCTTGAGTCCGGAAGATAAACCCATCCTACGTGAACGCATCTGGGAGTGCGGCTAGCCATGCTGATGGCGGCAACGACAAAACGCTCGTGGGAGTCGTACGCAAACTAAAAAGATCTACAGTTTTGATGAGGCGTGAAGTTCAGAGACTGGTTTAGGACGAGGGACCGTTTGTCAACGCTCTTCTACAAACCTTGGCACGGTCAGGATCCATTTGCACCCCTAGCAAGCGCAACACTTTTTGTCTCTTGTGTCATTACGCTGATACAAACCGGAGTTTTATGAAGCGGGCTATCTCAATATCTAAATAGTTACTGTTGGCACAATTGTCAAGTGCAGTGCGTGCACGAATGCAGGCAGTACCCAATTCTGTTGAAGTTTTAACAGATACAGTCTGTACAAGGTCTGTACACAGGACCCAACCCCAAGGATGCAAGGAAAGCTCCGGGGGTAAGGATTTCCTCCGGAAAACTAGGAAATAGTATTCTCGAGCCATAAGGGCATCGAAATAAGGATTACAGCTAGTTTGAGCTGTTTGTACTACTAGTATTTACTAAGGTAAGGTCCCGATCGTAATAATCGAAATCTATAAGGATTGTCTTAATTATATATCAAGAAGTTTTCAGATAGGTTTCTACGTATTTCAATATCCATGAGCTTATACAATATCTTTTTACATAATATCTTTCATACATTATTAATACGATTATACTTCACTTTCTTTCCAACTGATTCCTTCAGATTGCCTATTTATCGCTCAAATCATCATGTCCATATCTTGTAAACCTACTAATACCTGTAAAGTCGCTCAAAATATCACTATAGCATTAACGTTCCCAGAGTTTCATAGTACACTATTTTCACCATCAGGCCTGTTTTTAAACAGGGTCAACGATAGTCTTTTATCGCTCAAAACCATCGGTGTTGCTAATCCTACTACCGGATTTTTAAGCCTTGTAATCAAGTCGATTTCGCCGTCACATCATTACCCTCGTTCCAAATCAAGGCCTATCTTTACGGTTATCCAGGGAAGAGAGTGGGCTATAAACCCTGAAGCTTTATTAAGGATGAAACGGAAGGCTATTCACGATGCCTGCAAGGCTAAAGCAAAATAAAACCTTTAGGCAGTCAAAGTTACCGATATAACTAATAAGGAAGCAAAGGCTAAAACCAACGATATTCTGGACCATTCTAATCAGGAAGATTTTAGGTTTTCTACCAGATTTATAATGGATTATCAGTTAAACTCAATAAATAAACGGTTCAATTATTCTACCATTTCTCTAGAGAATTTTACCTGTGAGGTAGGTAAGTCCTGCTATATTTCCTAACTAGTATAATGGTATTATTGAACCAAGAGCAAATCAAATCAATGATATTAGAAAAAACTAAATCCGGCCACTGCTAGTTAGTGGTCCAGATATTTATACTTGTTGGAATAACAGTCAAATGCAGTAAAGTCAAGTCAACTAAACTGTCAGTTTAGTTGATTGTACTGACTGCAAATTGGCTGTAGTTTGTGGGATTGCAGTGCAAGTGCAGTACAGTAGGTGCCTACTTCAAAGTGGGGCACAGGCCAAAGCATTTGCCCATACAAATTAGCGTGCAGACCAGCTAGCAGTCTGCCGAACTTAGAACTTACAACTTAACCACAACCAATTTCAATGCAGCACCAGTTACTTCGACCACAGTGATTCGAATCGACTACGTTGTAACGATAAAGGTCTACCAACACTGATCAGTGCTTATTAGGTTAAGCACTGATAAGCTAGGTAAAAGAAAAGGCTACTTTCCGGTTACGCTTTACATCAAACGGCGGCAGAGTAAAGGAAAGATTTTTGCGAATGGCCCCTATACGTTGTACAGTTGTTTGCAAAAGCAAGCACGGAAGATTTATAGGCTGTGTAGTTGTTCGCAGCAGTCTATAAGTAAGCGATGGTATCGCTATTGAAAACACTAAGAAATCTTTATTAATCTC
Organism: Anisogramma anomala; assembly: GCA_038502455.1. Lineage (NCBI taxonomy): Eukaryota > Fungi > Ascomycota > Sordariomycetes > Diaporthales > Gnomoniaceae > Anisogramma > Anisogramma anomala. The sequence continues at coordinate 9,175,819 of JASMMZ010000012.1, read as the reverse complement.
TTTTAAAAGCGTTAAGATTAATCATCTTAAAGTCTCAAGGATTACTAAGTTGGTAAGTTAACAAACAACTAAGTTTATAATACTATTGCGGGTATTATTACTGTAAATTTCAAATCGTAAAAATAAATAAGTTGTATATCTTTTAATCATTACTACTTTTGATAGAAAACTTACAACCTACCACTTTATACTACTCTTTTTTCCCCTTCACCTTTTAATATTCGTTATGATAGTGTGAAGTAACGTTAAGTTTGAAATTATTACCGATTTTACCCGAAAGGAAAAATTCTAAATCTTGGATTCATGTTCTTTGAGTACTTTGACAACGACTTTTAGTAAACAAACGCCGATAAAAACTTTACCTCCAGATATTTGACGAATTATATTAGCTATTTTGTTTTTAATTTAGACGTTAGTGGTTGTAATACGGGACCTGTTGCTTTCGATAACTTTTACAGATTGTTTAACAAATAAACTAGATATGTAAAAACCGACAAAAAAATAAGTTAAATACCGGATGAAAAGTGAACTAATGAGTAAAGGAATTGAACCTCATATAAGGAAACGGAAAAACGGATATCTTACACACCTGTTATACAAATACGTAATAAATAAATAAAACTTTAATCCATTCGAGAAAAAAAGATAAAAATGTTGTTGGCGATTATATTTTTAACGCCTTTATACACGTTTTTAAGTCTTTGTCTGAGTTTAGATAAGTTTTTTAGACGATTCTATGTTAGATTTTCAACACGTTAGTATTACTAACCATAGAAGATCAATTAAATTACGTGCTGTAGACCATTAAGTTTACCAATTAATGAAACATAAACTTCGATATACATTTTAATACCCAAAAGAATATTATCAATTCTTTCACCCTAGAAACCCTTAAATCCTTTTCTACTAAGCTCTTCAATACGTTTAATTTCAGTAGCCAAATAAAAAAATAAACAGTTTAATGCACAAGTTTACTATGAATATAACCACTGGCTTTTTCCTTTTTAACTTAGCTAAAGGTAACTATCTTGCCTATTAGTATTAGTACTAGTACTAGTCGAGAGATCCAAAGGGTTCCTACGACCAATACATTCCCCTTTCACCTCGATACGTTTTTGTAATAGATACGAATTACGCGGTAATCACTACGTTCATTAAGATTTAGAGAGGGGGGAAATGAATGAAACGATGAGCTGTATAACTTTCTCAGCGTTACATTACGCCCGTTTTTAGCATTTTCTGCAAAATGAAGATTAAAATACCAGATTTTCATTCGTTATTTCCCAGTATTCTTATCCATTAAGCCGAGAATTACGACTTTAAGTACCTAACAAATTATTCCTTCTTTCACGAAATTTAAAATAGCCCTAAGGGTTCCTTCGAATAAGATATTAATCTTACCTAATCCAATATAAACTAAAATATTATGAAATGGTTCTATAGATTAGATTATCTAAAAAAATAAGATAGATATTTTTGATTAGATATTTAACAAGTTGATACTTTGCTAATAAGTAATACAAAACGTGGAATCTAGTGAAGATACCCTACGTTAGTAAGTCTGCTCAGCCGTTACGGGTTATAAAATGTTTAAATATGATTTACAGTACCCTAACGTCACTTGTAAAAGGTTTTTGAACTAATTGTATTCCTTGTTGGCAACCCTTACAGCTCGAGTTTCAGATTCGACTGGTATATACCCTTAAACTCTCAAATTTAGCGAAGACGAAGAAACCCCCTTTTATATGTATTACATCGACTGTAAATATGGAAAGCCCGACTAGTACAGTTAATGAAAGGTTTGTGCTTAGGGATGTGATTAAATTACGTACGGAAAAGGGTATTTTTCTCTTAAAGTCTCAAAGCTGGCCAAATAAGTTTCCTTTAAACTTAAACGTTAAATGATGGTGGATTTACGGAAAGTAAGGCTGCTGCTCAACAAGATAAATGGTTGCTAAATACAAATTGAAGAAGGTAATATATAACGTACACTTTTCATTTATCTCTAACTGTGATTATATATCATGCGCAATAAAATTGAAAGAAAATGAGGTTAAAGAGAATTAAAATAAGTCTACGGCTATCGGCCAGCATGAAGATATTGGCATTAACCTAAAAACAGCGCAATAATTCGCCGACTACGCTTTTTTATACCTCGTAATAGGTAGAAACCCTTATTGTCAACATAACGATAAAATTTCTGACCTTACGCACCTCTTTATCATTTAAGATCGTTACGCGAAATAGGTTTTTTGAGGTATTATGTAAAATACTAAGATAATAAGCTACTTAATAAAAGGCTATTTGTAATACATTGCGTGACGAAAAGATACGAATACGGCTACGAAATTTAACTATACGGATACTAGATTTAATAAAAGGCTATTCGTAATACGTTGCGTAACGAAAGATACGGCTACGAAATTTAACCATATGGATACTAGCAAAGTTAAAGTAGCTTCAGCCATAAAAAGAGCTTTATTAAGTGGGATCGACAACGGTTACTACTATAATTAATCCTGATATTTTTTACCTTTAAAAATCCCCTACCCCTTTTCTCCTTGACCTTAAAGATGTGAAAAACCTTGGTATTAACGTTAACATTGAAACTAATAAATTGGTTTAAATTAAAGGCCAAAAAAGGGTTTTACTTAAGTTTCAATAAAAACACCTTTAATTTCATTTTTCAATGCTGAAGGTAATGGTTTTAAACTTGTTGAAGTTGACAATTCGTTAACTATATTATAAGTTTTACCACACAATGTTCAATAGGCTCCATAAAGTTTCAAAAATGGTTATTTACGAAAATGTAGACTTATTAGTATAATGGTAATTCATTGGCTTTACCACGATTAACTTATTTCCAAACCCCAGGAAAATTTAAGTTTACGCTAAGTGAAAATTGAAACTTTAATCCTGAGATCTTAATAAATGTATTCAACTTAAATGATAAACTAATAATTTTTGTTATAAACTCCGCTATAACTTTTCACGATATTAAATTCCTTAAAACCATTATGACGAAGGAAACGTAAAATTCATTACTTACTTTATTCATTAACACGTACGTTTAAGATACCGGTACCAACTTTATAATAATAAAGTTTGAAGCTAATACTTCGTCGATAGAAATTTAATACAAATAGATTTACGTTAAAACCTATTGGAGTATTAGTAAAGTTGAAAGGGCTTAATATTTTTTTTAAAGAGCCTATAATATCTTTACCCTGGAAATCGGTAACTTTACAGGTAAAAAAACACTGCTTTGAATAGCAATAAAATATATTAATGATATTATTAGTTTTAATGGTTTTATATCAACTTTGCTGATATTTAAGGCTTACCTAAGTATAACAACCAATTTATTACCATTGTTAACTACACAGAAACGTGTTATAATATATAACAAAACTTCAAAGGAATTAAGGAAAAAATCAGTACGCCATGAGGTTAACGATTCTCTTAATACTAGGAACAGATTATTGATAATAGATATATTATCTTTACTCTTTTCGATTAAGGGTTTTATGTAGCAAAGTTAGGAAAGTGAGATAGGCTGGATAAGATTGAAAATATTACTAACATAAATGTAAAAGTAAAAATTAATAACGGTCTTATCACTTTTCAAACCATATAAATCAAGTCGTATAAAAGACTGTTCAAGTTTGATAAAGATCCTAACAACGATAACCCATGAGGCGAATAAATAAACTAATATAATACTACCTAGCCGATCGCTAACAAGAAAATAGAACGTTGACGGCGTGGAAAACCACCTAAAATGAAAATATATATTGAAAAGAAAGACGGTGACGGAGACTATAAATCTAGAAAGATATATATAATGACGTAGGTATTTCGAAAAAAAAAAAGTCTAACGAAAACCTTACCCTTAAGTTACGTGTTAAAGGCATTATCAACATACCAGATAAGCTTTTTAAGGAAAGTAATTAGGTAAAGATTAAAGACTTTTTGATATAAGGGGTTCTTTGACTTATGAAGTTAACGTAATTCAAAAGCTTGAACGTTATTATTTTGAATTAGAGGATGATTTAAAAGGTTAGAGATAAATTTACCAATCAGTTATACGAAAAGTTAGGACTATTCGTTTAAGAATATAGTAATGAAAGCAAAAACTAAATCATGACTTAATCTCCTATAATTTAAAGGATGAACTAGCGTTTAATTATAACAATTGTTACCAGTTCAATTATCAGTACTAGTAATTAGTTTACACTTATTGGCCGGGATATAACATAAACTTACACACAATTAATTACTAATATTTAGCGGATAATACTATTAAAACTGTCGGAAAAACTAAGGGATAAGTTTTTGGCTAATATGGTGATATATTGTATTAAACTAGGGAATGAACTGGCCGAAAAAGAAATTTACTAGTTTTTAACGTACAAGGCATACTTTAAAAATCAGCTAGGTATAACAGAACTGAGGCTGAAGCTGTCGCTCAAGGTAGTTGGATTTTGTCTATAAACCTCGATGAAGAGGGAAAGGAGAAGTCATTGCTAGGGAGCTGCTATAGAGCTAAGATGATGCAACCCAATCACGTGATGTTTGGAAGCGTATCCCCATGTGGCTTCCTCTCTGCTTCAAAGCATCATAAGAACGTATATAACTATCAGAGTTGGATCCCTAGTAATACTAGCTAGGCACTAGCCTGTAACACTAGATATAAAAACTTTAATTTTAAATCCGTGCATATTAATTTTGAAAGGTAAAACCTTGGATATAGTAAGTATATAAATTAATAATACACTTTTTGTCGGAGATATTGAGTTTATGGTAGCGAACAAATATGTTATCGAAAAATTAGGCTTTGGAAAGTGTAAGGTAATCAAAATGTTGTCTAAGGGTACACAACTTAACTCTACTAAATTGTCAGTCTGTATCTATAATATTAAGGCTAAAAGCGGAATTTAAATTAGCTTACTTTAAAAAATCAAGGCACGAACCTAGTGATTATCGATAAAGCCGACGATATAAGATTACAAAAATACTTGAAATAAAGAGCCTGTGCGGCCTACATCGTTACGCTGTGTTAACCGGAAATATCGTACGACTTATTTATTATGGTTAGCTTAGAAGATTATTGTCAACCCGTCGCAACGCATGTATAGCAGTGCATCCAAAGAATAGCCCTCAAAAGCAATGATTCTGTCACTCACTACTTATGCTAACATGGCTTTTTAGACTTGTATTAAGATGCAAAAAAGTCTGTTTTTTCTTTTTCGTTCAAAAGTTTAAGAAATCTTTATTATTAACGCTCGTATACGATGGTTTTTTTATTTACAATTTGTTATTCTCTATACCGGCGCCCCACCTGTATTATGTAGATTTCGACTTTACTTTAAATGCCTTTGGATTTCTACAGAATACTTTTTTCAGACAATTACTTGTTTAGTAGTGTGCCTCTTTTTACGTTTTTTTTACACTCTTTCGGTTTACGGCTTGTGGAAAAAAGTGGTTCACCGAACGTGTTATAGAGTATATTTTTCCCATGGTTGCGAGATTTCGACCAAAGTACATGTATTTTGCAGGTTTTTTCTCTTTTTTAAGACATTTATTAGATTTTAGATGTATGTGTGTATGAAACATGAACTGTTACGACCGAATATCATGACCCGGCTAAGGTTATAGATTTGATGCTTGTATTATGTTACGTGTTTCTAAACTATAGGATACCTTAAAACTTTTTTTGGAAAGTTTATTTGGGGGTTCAGTTTTTTGGTACAGTTTTTTCTCTAATAGTTTTGTTTTATGGGAAAAGATTACGTTTTTTGTTTTACAAGTATAATCGGTTAGAGCTTTATGTGAAATACACAATATTGTGTCATCCCTTTTTATGTGAAACATGAATAAATTTATACAAATACAATCTATATTTTTAATGCGGTTGGGTATATAAAATGATGCGAGGATCTATAGAGTTGATATAAGACTTTATTGTTATTTAATATTTTCGTATAGCATATTGATCGGAATTGGTTACTAGCTTGAAGGATATATTTTCAATTTCATGTATTTGTATAATGCGGAATCATGTGGTTCGTTAATAGGTTAAATCGTATAACTTATAAGTGGGTGATTTTCAATATTATGATGGATGGTATAAGATAAGAACACTCATTTTGTAAGCCTTTCAGCCGGCATTTGTATTTAGTTTACAATAACGAGGGTCGCATTATACTAGATATATATTAGGCACTACCTGGTGATATTTCATTACCAAAAATATTCATTCCCATTTTTCATATCACTTTTTCTTATGACTATAAAACCATTAATCTTCCTTTACACTACAACATCGTTGATTGAACACATCAGCAAACACATCAAAATCGCGCTAATAAATGAAAAACAACATCATTGCTAAGTCACAAGCAAATAAACGTATTCATATTCCATCAAAAATCGTTATCCGTAACAAATAATCATATCATATCGTTCCTAAATAACTAAATCCCTGTTTTTTCTTGTATTAAATTAAACCTGCTATTTAAAACGTAAACATAGCAAACAATAATCAACGAATAAAATAAATCATAACTTTTTGGCCTTTATTCGTTAATTACCATAACAAAGAAATCTGGGGTAAAGATTTTAAAGAAACCTTTATTAAATGATAATGAACCAACTTAGTTAGCGAGTATACCCTCAATTCAAACGCCAACGAAGAGTTTAGTTGCATAGTTAATACTGTTTAAGACTTTTATAATTTATTTAACGACTAGACTATTCATGTGTAAAAAACAGCCTAAAAGTGTGTTAATATTCAATTGAAGGCAGATATTTAAATCTGATGTATCTTTATTCCAAACAAGATTATAAATGAATTGATAAAAGCCTTTTTGAAGATGGTATAATTAAAATATTACCATTAGGATCCTTAATTTCTAAATCCTATATTTTAAGTTGTACAAGAGAAAGTTAAAGGTATTATGAGTAATTACCAACGCCTTCCTACACGTTTCAATAGACTATAACCTAATATTTTGATAACTTCAACTTTTAAGCCACGTAATATTATCTTTTTACGCTACAACTATCAGAATCCTATTAATCATTTAAGTAGTTTAACGTCTATTCATGGCAGCGCCGAATACACGTTCAGCAAAATAAGTACACGTGAAGTAATTATTACCAGTGTGATGCGAAAAATTGAAATAGGCGTTATCCGACGCTTGGGTAATCTTTAGAATGGGTCTTGTAATAATATAATCACGTAAAATCCAGGTTAGTATTATTACCACAAAGGAAGTTACATTTATACGCGGAAGCCTTCTATAGATACTAATAAAAAACTTTAGTTGTTAGGTAAAACTATTGGTAATTACCTTTACTACCGAAACTTTAAAGGCATGAAACTTTAGTTAACTATAAGAAATATTTTTTACAACTAGAACAACTATCCTAACCTAGTTTCTTTAATCTATCAAAATGATTAATATTAATCATAAACTCCTTACAGACTTCTCTCTAATCTAGAGTAATATGTAAAAGTATAATATGAAATTTTTGAAAGATTTATTAAAAAATAATATTGTAGTTGAACATCTTGAGGATAATAGGAGTTTAACCTTCGAGTTTTAACTAATTATATAACAAAATCCATACAAAAAATCCAAAAACTACTACCTAAAATTTTGAACCAAGAAACATATCTTTCGTGAAATTGATAACAGGATAAGAAGTCATTTCGAATACATTTTCTACCTCATATAATACTATACGAACATGTTTATAATATATTATACAACGAAAATAGTTGAGAAATAGAAGCAACATGTATGTCTTGAAATAAATACTCAATAATTTGATATTATATTAACAGGTTATGGGGAAGACATACGATAGAAAAGCTACAATACATGAATAAGTTCGGGTAATTATTACCAATAATAAACAACTTCAATGCGCCATATAAAGTCTAAATGCTACCTATAAAATACATTTCAATAAATTACATTCCTCTTCTACAATCGTAAAAATACATACGTTAGGCTTCAATCAATACATTCCCCTAAATCGATAGTTTCCATATCTTAACAAAAAAAAAACAATCCTTTTTATAATGAATTTAATCAACTGCAAATGGATCAAGTACAAGCACCTAAGAATTGCTTAAATGATATTAAATTGAAAGCCATACTAGCAATAACTATATGGCTTAGGATCGAATATATACGGAAACTATAGGAATGATCGTCGTAATAGTAATAAAGAATAGATTGATAATAAGTTCAATTGCTAGTTAAATCGACACCCTACTATGAAACATCAAAAACAACAGGTTACATAATATATCTAATACGCTATGATTTTCAAAACGCTATTTTAAATAGTATCATAAATTATGAATGCGAGAATACATTGGACGATAAAGTTCATGCGTTGAATAAAATTGTGTAACGTAAAAATACTACACTTCAAGCAACTCAATAACTAGTTGGTAATGATTTCTTGTACCATTTAATGGGTAAAACTCATTATTATTATCATGAAATCCTTTCTGATACATTCATAGGCATCTCAAACTTTTTTTTAGTACTTCTAGCAGTCTTGTATACGATTCCTTAATATTACCGAAAATGATCTTACCAATAGTTCCAGCTATTGCCACAGTAAAAGCAGCCAAATAAACAATGTACGCTTTCAGCGCGCTCGCAAAAGATATCCGACTTTTTTAGTAATACTAAGGGCTCAAGTAAAAGCGCTGGAAAACTATTTTGTCTACGGTAGAAAAATATACAGCTGCGTATTCATCTTAACGTTTCAAAGTAGAAGCCTTGAATCAATCTCTTAATGCATAAATATATGATCTTGATATATGATAATCCATGTACCGAGTTAATAAATAAGTTATTAATGTTTTTATTACCCGATTTAATGAGCTTAAGTATGCTAAGTTACGCGCTTTTACGATACTCATCGCGGTTTAAGCGACAAAAAACATCGTAGATAAAGGCTTTTTCTTTTACTCGGAGCATTATTCAACGGTTTTCGCCTTCTTTCATGAAATTCTATCCTTCGATTATCTCATCTGGTAGTTTTTTTTTGATATATGGCGAACAGGTTTGCCGGTTCATACGTTTTCCCTTTTTGCTATACCAGCGTACGTTAATACACTATCATTCCCCGTTAATAGACCTGTTCTCCCTATTTCTCTCAGCCTTCCAATTACGACAATCCCCTTTACTATATAAATATAGTTGATCAACTAGGCTACCATAGCGAACTAGAACTGAATACCAGTTATATTAACCTCAAAAACACGAGGCTATAAAGCGTTATTTTAAACCAGTCAAAATACTATCCCTAATAATAAACCAACCCATAAAAGGAAGCAAAGGAAAAAAATCTGTGTGTTTTTGTTAGGGTTTAAAAATGCTCCAAACATGATGTCGAAAGTTATATCTTTTTATATGTCATTATCAAATGAATATAATTCAACTTATCTATTATTCAATGTGTATAAAAGACTTTTAAATGGTTTATCATTCGTTATAACAGAGACGGTGTTGAAGTAAACATTTGTAAAAATAATATCAACATTTTTTCACCTTTTTAGATGTAATTTCGTTAAATCACACCAATTTTAATATACTTATATAATAAAAGAGTTTCGATGAACGATTGAGTCGACTTTTCAAGAAATATTGATTTAGGTTCTTAATATAAGTGATATAGAAATCGCTTTTTCTGTCGAATTTATACTAATTAACGTGAATTCGTGAAAAAATTATAAAATGGTTATACAGGCTAAATCATCTATATCCCCTCGTTCTTAGAACTTATCAATATTTTGGATAAATTTCTTGATAATGAGTTAGCAATGACCATAAATAAACGAGATGAGTTTTAATTCTATAAAAGAGTTAGTTTATACCTATATAAAAACTAACGATGTATTCATTTGATTCAGTACCTTAAACACTCGGTTATAGAAAAAGATTATGTTCTAACGTTACATGAATATACGGTTCAATCCCTTAACTATGATAAATTTTGCTTCATAACCTAGTCCAATCATTCAAAAATTTCCACTCAAGAAAAAAAGGAAAGTTTCTTTAGTTCTCAGAGCATGAATTAAAAAGATTACGCGTTATTAACAAAGACCCAAACAATACAAAAATGGTAACGAAAGATTTGGCTAAGAAAATATTCACGGTTATTTCTATTATAATCAACGCCCGTTGAGCCAAAAGGGGCTGGGAAACAGAGTTTTTTTTAACTTTGTACTCGAAAATACTCCGTTAATAAAAACACGAATTGATACATAGTTCATATCCACTCTTTTGAATCATCCGCCCTTACGACTAAAGCTATAATTATAGCCACTTCGAGTATTTAATGCACGTCATAAACGGTAATGATTACGATGAAAAAAGTAAAAAATATATTGAAAAGGCCAATGATGTACCATCTAAATCATGGGAGCTTTACTGGTTTAACTAGTAACACTGGAAACTTTACCCCCATAGTAAAGGGCTTCAACAATAGTACTATTTAAGCAGAAATTACCTTATGATAGGGGGCGAAGTTTATACAATCAACGTTTTGATTCGTGGTATATTACTTGATAAAAACATCGCAATGATTAAAATCGTCAAATCAAGCTAAAAAATTACAAAAACTAGTTTTATAAGTTTTGAAACTTTTATAATAGGGCTTTAAAACTTTGTAGTTGTAATATCTAATAATTTAACCATTGAAGTTATTTCGACAATAGAAATGATTACATTTATATCCTATTTATCCTCGTTACATAACGCTTCGATCGACCAGCCGGTTCTTCTAAACCACTTAAACTGGAATGACCTAGCGAATTATAATCCTACCGCTCATTTAACCTCGAATATTATGAAAGTTTAAAAATATTGGGGATATCTACTCTAGCAACGAATGAAATAACTAAATGCTGTCAAACGTAAATATTAATACAAAGCTAATAATCAAATAGACGAATGAAAAAAAAACACGTTACATTAAACCTTATTTATAATCTAAGCTTTGAGAGGCTTAAACATTATTATGGATATTACTATATATCCTCACAAATAGTATATATAGGCCAAAAGGTAGTGCACTGTATTGCAAGGTGCTTTCCTACAGAGTGCACGATAACGTGTCACGCTGCAGGCTGCACTCTTGCAAGACGCAAAGTGCATTATACATAGATCGGTCTGGAATGCTATTTCAGGCCGACAGCAATGTGTGGAGCGGTCTAGAAGAAGTATTCCAAAGTAATAAGCTCTGTGTGGGAGACTTATAAGTCTTTACCCATGGCGTGCACCTCTAGATGCTTCTTTTGGATAATAATCATCTTACTTACTTTACTACAATACCAATCTTTAATTACTTTTATACTTGCTTTATTTTATGTGAATAAGTATTTAGACCCTACCGACACTAATTAGTAGCCGACTCGGTCGGTTATAGACAGCTTAGGAAAAAAAGAAACAGATACACGTTAAATACTTATAGCGGGATACTGTAATGGCACCAATTGCTTGTACTTTAACACTGCGCCTTATAAGAACCATACGGGAGTAAAGATTTACGTGGAAGCACCAGGAAATCCGAAGAGTTATAAAACTATAAAATTTGAAGTAACTTTGAGAAAATCAGTCCCGTTCTATCAGCGGTTAACTTACATTAACGCTCTAAACTATTAACACTGGCCTTTTTTAAAGGGCTTCCTATTACGTATTAGGCTACGTAAGCTAAAGTTACCAAGTTTCGGAACACTTCACTGGGACCCATCCGATTTTCGACAATTTATACCAATCGCCTTATTAAAATTAGTCACATACGAATAACTAAATCGACCTCCTCAATAGCATTAGTTATATACCAAGTAACTGACCGATCCCTTTACCAATTTCTGTTACAGCACACTAATACAGACCGACTACCAAATACCAGATTACACAACTATATTCCCTTTACTCTACTCACTTTCTCACGTTCGCTCTATGTATTTTAAATTTAATAACTATAACGTTTTGAGTTTTACTAACTGCTTAATTATTATAACTTTAATTATGCTAACAAAAACTAATTGAAAATGTTTAACTAATTTATGGTTACACCTTACTTATGTACTGTTCAAAATTCATTTACGTTAACAAACGCTAGTAAATTTTATTTTAACTGTTTTACCTACCTTATTTTCTTTGCATTTACTCAGCTACTCCGAATTTAGAATTACTCTAAATTATATACGAACTACTCTTTATGCATATATAATAGCTCCACCAGTAACGGATCTGGCAAAGGCTAACGGCTATATGGACTAATTTTATACATATACATCGTTCCGAAACAATATTTTTAAACATTTAGATCTTAACCTTTGGTATAATGAAATCGAAGCCCTAGTAAAAGATTTACATCCCTATACAGTAAATACATATGTTACAAACATGATTTTAAACTATTGTAGTAGCGAAATTAAAGGACCCGTATTATTCAACAACTTTAGAAAAGACTTTACGAATTGGATGTTAGATATATGGCAAATGGTAAATTATACTATTACGAGAATCCTGAGGAAACAATTATAAAGCAAAGGCATTAATACATCCGGTAAAAGCAATAGCCGCATCATAAAAACCCTGTCTCTAACGGCCTAACTTATGTAAATACCGAAATAAACGGACGAAAAAATCATAAATGAATAATTTGTAAAGGGATATTACCTAAAAAAACGTTAAAAACGCTTAATTAAGGTTTTAAACCGAGGCTATAAAAAGCTACCATAAAATGAGATACGGTATTCGTTAAGACTAAACGCTCGCCAGAAAAACAAAGGAATTAGCAAAGGAGGAGGAGGTACCGTAACAATTATTTATAACGAGGATTGAATATAAATCCTCCGTAAAACGCAACTGTAAACAGATATAAAAACAAAAATACACTCCGAACGTTGGAAACAGCTCACTCAGCCATGATAGGATCGGCCGAAACGCAAATGACAACCCGCACCATAAAGTAACAATCGGCTGGAATACGGAAAACACCCTGATCTAGGAATAAATAAATGGCGTAAAACGCCAATATGTGCCGTACGGATTAATACCCTTTAACTACGACCCCTATCGCGACCTCCTATTGTATTGCTTCCTCGCAGATAGGAGAGATTTTACAAAGTTAACCAACTTTATCAGGTTATAAGATATAGATAATAATTATAGCGGCGAGCTATACGATGTGTTTAATAATAAGATACTCGTTCTACTTAATATATGTAAAAGACTAGATATTAAACCATTACAATTTCACGTTATCTTACCTAGTATACTTTCTGGTTAAGTTAAAGAATAGTATATATACCACCTTATATAAGTGAATATATTTATAAAGTATAATAACCGTCTAAGATCCCACTTAAATATGGAAATTAACGATAAACTTTACCGTAAAAACTAGACCGATATAACCTAGGAATCTGTGAAAAATCAATAGTAAAACGTCGATAAAAACCTATATGAAATCCTTACTACCCTATTAGTGAAGTTTCGGAAATGTCAAATAGCCCTCGAACTGGAATATAAAGGCGATAAACTGTTTATTTAAGTAGTAATAAAAGCCTGCCGTAAAAAGCAGGATTTAGACTCTATACTTTTTAAACCAGATAAGGATCTAAATGTTTTTTATATAAGCTTTAAAAGATCGCTCGAAACATTTATACGTCGACAAGTAAGCCTTGGATTAGCAGTTGTAATTAATAGAACCAAAGGCGAAGCCCAAATCACTAAAGTGAACTTTACCAAAATAATCTACTATATTTTAAAATGAAGATTTAAGGTTTACCCGAGGCAAAAAGAACACCTAAAGTATAAATATTAAGGAGGAAACCCTAGCAGAAAAAGACAGAAACGATCTTTCGGAAATAAAAGAAACGTACCAAAACCATAGCAATACTTACGGAAAAATATACAACGCTTTATAGGTTTGTAAAAACAGTATATTGTATACGGAAAAGTCGGCTGCTAATTTAGAAACCACTCCGTTTACAAGTAAATTCAAACTAAACAACAATTTTAAACCGAGTGTAATTTTGAGGATCGAATAAAAGCTAATTTTATAATATACGTAGCTGAATCCAAAGGCATGAATAACGAACTCGATGTATATTTTTACGAAAATATATCTGAAGAAAACGACTTTAAATAAAAAGATACCTACCTGTTAGCCTACGAAAATAAAAACCCTAAACGTATCTTTACCGGCCTATAAAATGCCTTTTCTTTTGTATATTATAGGCCTGAACTATGTAAACGAAGTATTTAGAGCCAATATAACGTCATAATTCACCATTTTTAATAGATACGAAACTAAGTTTCAAGGAATTATGCCTAATACTAGCGTAGCCTAAATCTTGACAACCGAAAAGCGTTAATTTGGCGTACTTGCGACGAAATTTCCTAAGTTTCGGCTAAACCGGATAGGAAAATACCAAAAGATCCTAATTAGTAAAGGTAAGGCAAGGTCGCTCGAAACGATTGTTATAAATACGTGTTTAGGACCAATCAAGTTTTACGTAATAGATTTTAAACCGCCATTTCTACTTTTATCAATTAATAGAAATAGGCTCGGAATTAAGATCCGAAATACAACTAATCAGCTTATACGCACCTTAAATAACGTATCAATACTGTTTAGGCTTAAGTTCAACTACTTATAGTTTTTCCTAAAAATACATATAATTAAGGTTACTTACTTAATTTAGCCAAAATTAAAAGCTTTACACCGACGATTCGAATACCTAATTACAACACGTCTTTTACATTGACTTTACGTCGCAAGCTATATAACTATAAGGAAAACCGCATTTGAAATTATCGAAAAGTTTGGGCATAATTACCAGCTTCACTAATAGGCTCTACGATGGTTTAAATTTAGTCTTTAAAACAATATAAACTTTAAATACGAAGCAATTATTAACATTATTTATTTAAATATCCCAACGGTTCTCCATATCATCGATACGACTACATTATTTCAGGTTGCCAAATTTACACGAAACTTTTTTTCCATAAACTATTAGGATGTTTTAATTAACTTTTAGTTGAAAGTTTACCTCGGGCCTCCAAACTAAATTACGTACGACACCAGTACGGCTTTAATTACACCGAGTGACATATGAAAGCTCGAATAACCGATAACAAATAGGAGCAAATCTCGGTAAAAGCCTTATAAGGAATGAAAAAGTATAAACAATACTATAAACTACTGAAAAAGCATAAATAGTATTATTAAAAAATTAAAGAGTGTTAATTTTAAGGGATTTAACTTTTAAATAACGGTTAACACTATTAACAATACTTTGAGCCTAAGTAAGCTTATATCAACACTTTTTATCTTTAATACCTACCCGAAGACCCACACGGACTCTGCTTCATTATTATCTACAATATAAAGGGCCAATGTTATAACTAAGGCTAAGAAGGCACTACTATCACTACAAACGAAGAAAAAATATCCAAAACGCTAACTATAAAGAAAAACCTACGTAAGATTAATATAATAAATTTAATATTGCAATCTGAGGTTTTAATTTGAAAAAAAAAAAAGATAAATGAAATAGCTTTTAAAGTATCAACGGATTAAAAGATTATAATATACTCGTGAACTTACTAAACGAAACGAATTCGTTTCGTTAAACAATAGTACGAAAATACACGAGAAAGGTAGAAAGAAACGGCTTGAAACCGTAAGATAAGCAAAACCACCTACGAAATATCACCTAAAACGACGGATTTAAACAGAACTCAACTTTAGCCTTATCTTTGAAATACGAATTTAACCCGACCACACCAAATAAAATCGGCCTACCTATACCAACCCCGCCAAAACCTCGACGCCAAAGACGCCCTCTCGACTCCAAAACCAAACAAACGCCCCAAAAACTTTACTACGGACTCCTTTATTACGTAAAAGAAAATGGTGAACTATGAGCTTAGCTTAAAGATTTGCTGTGAAAGAATTATTACCACTTCAGGTATCTTATTCGTATAATTTACCCAGATGGAAATTTTATCCCTTATCAACTAAGGCGTATTTATCTTTAAACGCTTTAACCTAGACGTTTACGGCGCCTATAAAATCTTCCTAACTTGTGTCGTTTACAAAGTGAAGGATGAAGTCAGAAAGCTTTACAAAAAGACCCGCCTAATTGTTAAAGGGTATAATAACAAAGGCAAAAAGAATATTATAACCCAATTAACCACGTTACAACGAGCTAGCCATCACCTGATTTTTATACTCGTGTTTTTCCTTAATGTACCATATAACCTATATATTGAGCTTCTAAACATTAAAATAGAAATATAATCAATTTAAAAAGCTGCTTCAACAACGGATCTACGCCGATATACTTAAAAACCTTAGGTAATATTACTCGCCTGGTACTATCTTACGTATTTTAAAATTACTTTACGGCTTGGATAAAGCTGGTGTCTACTAGTACGACACCTGTTAAAAACAACATAAGGAACGGCTCGAAATAACCAATTTTTCCTTCGACTTGTGCCTTTTTGTATCAATGGCCCGTTTAAAAAGTTTTATATTAACGGGTATATAGACGAACGATACCTTAACGCTGTATAACTTCTCGATTTCCGTATTTAAATAAAGCAAACTTTCAAAAGCCGACTTAAAAACCAAACCTAAGACGTACCTAACAAAAGACAACTTAATTGATTTGAATGACGTTATAATTACTATTTGGAACGGTACTTTAAGCCTTACGTTAAAAGGGAAGCTAAAAAAAGTTATCTTTATCACTTTAGATAGCATAAAACGAGCCGACAAATACAAATATTAATGTATATGCGGCGTTGAAATTACTTTTATGGCATAACCAAAGGTAGAATTTAACCTTTCGGTTTCCGCGTAATGTAAAACAAATCCGATGGAGGATACGTATAAAACGCTTAACAAACGTCTTTCGTAAAAAATATACAATCTAAAACGCGATTTGTAATTTATACTATTAGATATACATACTATAAAGCTATTTATTTTTACTAACGGCTTTTTTTCTAATAATAACGACTACAATTTACAAATCGGCTTTATCCTGGTCCTCGGTAACGAATTACCGGCCCGAAACAGCTTTAAGCTTTGTAAAAACATTTTTTATTAACGCTTTATCAAATATAAAAGGGTTATGAAAAGCGTTATCGCTTTTAAAATCTATAATATAATTGAAGGTTTCGATTCGGGTATCACTATAGCAATAATAGTCTGGATAATTATTTTAACCTTAGTTTATGTCCTATCTCTTTAATAGTTTATACTAATTCTTTTTCGTTTTATATATGCCTAGTAAAATCAGGTATTACAAACGAAAAACGGTTTTTAATCGATATTATAACTTTACGAGAGTTATACGAACGATAGGAGATTGAAGAAACTAAATAAATTAATATCAAGTTAAACCCAATAAACGTAATAACTAAGGAAATACTGAACGGCGTTTTAAAAATATTTATATCGATAAGTACGTTGTTTGTTGGAGTTATTAGAAAAGTTTTACGACCCTAATAAATCGCTATTCTAATTTTCGCTAACTTGTATCGGCTTATTATTACCTTTTACGCCGATACAAGATTTTGCCTTTATTTAAACGGACTATTTACAAATATTGAAGATTTTACCTTTATTAAATACGACTATTTACTCCGATTTTTTTTTCTCTTTTACCTTTTCTTTTTACGAAATCACACTGATTCTGGTATATTACCTCTTCCATTCTGTAATCCAATCACATTTATCACTTTGAACGATTATTTTATAAAAAGTTATAAAATTACTATATAATGTACTACATTATAGGCGGGTACGCTGGCCCGGCCTAAGGGGTATATATCTACTATTAAAGGAAAAAGGCAATGCCATCGTATCCCTACCGTCCTCTCCATCACTCTCTCATTTTATATTAGCGTCACCGTCATTACCATTAACGATGTTATTAGCGTTGGCGAGGATGTAATCCTATAATTTATTAGTTATACCTTTGGGTAAAGATATAGGAGAAGGATTACCCTACTTGCGGCGACGTGCGATAACGTCGTCCAACTCGCCTACATAATATATACATAAGCTCCGTTTCCAGGTGGCGACGGCAGCTACCGTTTCCCTCGTCCGCCGGTTAATATCTATTTATTAATTAACATCGGCTTATTTTAAATATTTACGACGATTTATTTTTCGAATTATCCCGAACAGTATATTTTTACCAATTGAAGTTTTCAAAATTCAGTCAAAACTTGTTAAAAAGTCGGCGTATACGTAATACATCCTCTGCCTACGGTCCTAAAACCACCTGAACAGGGGTATACAAACTGTTAATCCGCTTATAGCAGTGGTAACGAGCCGAATAGCTCCCGTTTTCATAATAATCGTTAATAGACTTACCCGCGGCCATGGACGCGATATACGACACGTAAGTTATATCTATTAGCGGCTTAAGACTACGGACCTGAGTATGCAGCTTTAACGTTTAATTTGTTAAAAAGACTTTATGACGTACTCTAGCGATACGGAGCTTGAGGCGGCGAAGGAGATCTATCTCGTGTTCTTTATCTAAAGAAAGAGGGGGTAAAAAACTTACGAATGAAAGGACTAGGATATACATACCTTAACATAACTGCGTTAGGTTACACTTATGGCATAAAGAGGCCTCTACGGGTGATAAGGTTTTTATCCATGGGGAAAGGTAAGGTTTATAACCTTAAGAGCCCTTTATTCCTCCTTTTAAAAGCTGGGGAAGGGGGAGGAAAAGGGAGGGAAGGGGGCATGGCGGTAATAAGGCTAGACAGCGTAGCGGCAGTGGGACTTGGCATCGTAGCGGCGAGCGGGGTGACGGGGACGGGTGGTATAGCGGCGATAGAGAAGGTTGTGCCCGACGAAGGTGGGCTATTACTACTGGAGGTAGTGGTATTAGGGGCGGTGGCTACGGCGGCTACGGTGGCAGTGACGCGCCGATGATTTCGTGCTAAATAGCGCTTTATAATTCTGTTTTTACGTGGAATTTGTTCGGGAAAATAAGTTAGTATGTGTATAGGCTAAGTAATCTATATATTAAAGCGGCTTAATTTAATTAAATAGGCTAAAGGTTGAATTAAAGTGTGAACTTATATTAGCTAGTATTACACGCTTTTGGAGAAAAGAAAAAAAGGATTTTTTTCCTAAAACGATGGCGATATATCTTTTTATATTAACTTACTATATGATTGCGTAATTACCCCTACGCAATCACCCTTACATAATTACCACTACGTAGTTATCCCTGTTAAAAGTAATGAAAGGCGCTATTGCTAACCATATCTTTTTTATTTGGTTTCATCAATTATGGCCGACTTATAATTACTAACGCGGCTAGATTTTACTAATCTTAGCCGAAATTGTTGATTTTGGACATTTTGCAATTAATACGGTAAATATCACTGTTACTACTGCTAATTTAGACCTTTTGCGATTAATATAGTAAATATTACTGTCACTACTGCTGATTTTGACCTTACAATTAATACGACAACAACACTGTCACTATTGGGTTATAGGTACGGAGTATATAAGGAAGAAAGAAAAGATTGCCTGTGCGTATATTACTACATACCCTTACAGATAGTATACATAGGCCAAAGTGTAGTGCATTGTATTGCAAAGTGCTTTCCTGCAGAATAAATGATAACGTGTTACGCTGCAAGCTGCACTTTTGCAAGATGCAAAGTGCATCATGTATAGATTGGTTTAGAATATTATTTCAGGCTAACGGCAATGCATGGAGCGGTCTAGAAAAAATATTCCAGAGTGATACACTCTGGGTGAAGGACTTATAAGTTCTTATCCGTGATATGCACCTCTGGATGCTTTTTTTGGATAATGATCATCTTACTTACTTTAATATAATACCAATGTTTAATTACTCTTCTACTTGCTTTATTTCACGTGAATAAGTATTTAGACCCTATCGACAGTTATTAACAAATAAATTCCTTAATATGATAGAAAGGAAAAAGAATAAGGATTTATAAAATGACATTTGAGTTACAACTTTTTATCCTTCATTAAAATTTCAAGTTAAGAAACTTTTATTTCAATCGTGCAACGATAATTTTTCTTCAATGAAAAGCATTGATTTCAATCTTATATTCAAAAAGGGTTCTTTTAACTACAATATAAACTTAGTTCAATCTTATTAAGTCTTTATATAGATTCATCATAAGGTCATCGATATATTTAATATATGTCCGAAGCAATATATAAACGACGTATTAACGAATAATTAGAATTATTTACTCATGTCATAAAATATTGTTAACGAATACTTTCAAATTGTATATTTCTGAGCGACAAAAAAACCTTTAAAAATATTTGAAAAGATTAAACTTCAAATAATTAAGTCTCTATAACTAGTATATATTTTGATTTAGAGGTAGAAATCTCCACCTACCGCTTTATATATGTTTTCGACCTTAGATTTTTACAAACTACTGTGTTATGATAGTGGTACAGATTTACTTTTTTAAAGAATCGAATAATAAAGCATTACTAACCGCCTTCCCAACTTGTGGAACCTATACAACCCCACTTGTTTACCCAGGATACCTAAAATTAACCTGCTGAGGTTTAACGAAGTAATTATTATTATGATAAGCTTTTTGCCACCCGTAACCGAAATTACGGATACAACTTCTACATATATATAAACAGACTCTTTTGTCTTACTATACGTAAATACTTTATATAATTTTAATACTTTAGTTACTTCTAACGGAAAATTTACGAAGTAATGAATACTTGAACTCGATTGGCTCCAATACTGAATGAAAATAGCGATCGTAGTTCGTTTGCGAAGCGTTAAGTTTGTCGAAGTCAAAGATTTTCACACAAAAGACTAAAAAAACTACACTGAATTTTTAAAAATAAAGTTTTGTTTTATTTATGACTACATATTAGTTTATAAGATTATAAACTAATATAAGTCTTCATCTGCTATACTACTCCCCTTACTTAGAATAGTGGACACTTAATCGTCATTACTAAATAATGAACCAAAATATCACACAAAGATATACTTACCAGATTTTCCGTGGACAAAAAAAATAGTCGACAAGATTTATATCGATTGAAATGTGACTAAATATACTATGAAATAAAACGCTAACATTTCTAACGAAGGCGTTCAACGTGATGATACAAGTATACAAAATATGTCGACCAGGCTCAATAATATAACAATCCGTTTATTTACAGCTTTTTGGGATGTTATTTAAAAATCTTTTCGAATCTTTCAAAATCAAAATTTATGTTTGAGTTTTTTTTTCGAGGGAAAAATAGTTGAAAATATCTCTTATTTGGAAGTTTAGCAAATATGATATATTTAACCTTCGTTTGTAAAAGGTTATATTTTGAATTCTAGTATATTCTAAGGGATTTCGATGTATCGTAGCCTGTAAAATATCTTGAATGCTTATCTTCCACTGCATGATTTGCGACTCATACGAAGGAGAATCGTCTATATGATCGGCTATATACTTTATAACATGCTTTTCCTATGAAATAACATCCACCTAAACTAATGGTAAAATAGGGTCGATTTTTATTCGGAATATATAAAGGGGCTGTTATATTTTTCTTCACGATCGCTTGATATAAAAAAGTTCATGTTTAGTTTTTATCGAAGTTTACTTACCTTAATAATAAAATCATTGACAGGAAGAGCCATAAGGACTGAATATCAAATGACAACTAAGATGTTAATAAATTTTCACTACGAAACCATATAATACTTTCTTTTCTTCCAGGTTTTATATATAGTGTATATATTCAATCTCAATAAACTCTACTTCAACTGTATCATGACCTATATAAACGATACCTTATGTATTCTAATATCAATTTATTGAAGAATCTACGCTTTCAAATTAAAATAAAATCTGTGGAAAACGAATTTATAAATAAATGAAAATAAACTGATTTTTTCTCTAGAAAAATCTGAACTTTTATATATTACCTGCTGCTAATATCTGTTTTACTTTATAAAATACTGAAATTCGCCCGTATTAAACGTTGTAAGGTTAGTTCATCCGACTGTAAGCCTTATACCAAATATTAAGGTCCTTAGTTTACAATAAATAGTGTTTCAATCCAAGTGGACCATGTTAAGGTATGCCTACATTAAAGAATGTTTAATTAAATATTTAAAGATTACACGGTATCATAAAGAACTATCCTATAAAAGTTATTAGCCTCCACTATATATTTTTTTCGAATACTTATTCTTTTAGCGATTGTATCTATACTTACCTATTTCGGCAAAATCTAGAATACTAGTCGTAGCTCCTAAGGTCTGAGAAATCATATTGCAATTATTTTAATCAGCGTAGTACAATCACTTATATAACGTTATTGCTACATCAAGTTTATATCCTTTTCAAAAAGCTGGAATAGTTGTGGGTGCTGGTATTGCAGTAGAAAAGCTGGTGGTGCTATACATGTTGGAACTTCTGTAATTAATAGAGTAGTAAATATACCCTCTTCAAGTACAACTCTTTCTACTAAAACTTCATATACACTTAGTGTTCTAGGGTACTTAAATGAATTGAAAGCATTCTATAAAACAAAGAATGATAAATTCGAGAGTATACAAAACTTTAAAAATAAAAATCGCTCGCATACTTGCGAATTTGGTTTTATTCTAATTCCTTTTTTTAG
>JASMMZ010000012.1:8964939-9152946 GCA_038502455.1 Anisogramma anomala | reverse complement strand
AAACTAAGGAAGAGCAGTCTATAGGAAACAAGGTGCCTTTTTTTTGCTCAACGTTCTTCAGTTGAAAACATTGAATAATAGTTCTTAGTGTAACTTGTAAGGATTTTTGAAAATGACAAGTGAAAATTTGAAAGTAAAACCTTTATTTATATAATGATCACGCTAAATACCCGTGAGTAAATAGAAGGTGTCAGGGGGTTTATGTTAGCAGTAAGGTAACAGAGGTAACAAAGGTGCAATATCAGGAAGATGATTGTTCGTGCTAAAGAATGGTCACTAGCTGTTAGGCTATTCAGGTGTGTAGACTGAATACTTAGATTGGCAACTGAAGAGCTAAGAAGGAAATACTATCTATGTGGTGATAGCCGTGTCCTTATATCCTATGGCCTTCATACCATCTTCAGTACTGAACCGCTAAAGTCGCTGGTCGCTTCCTGCGGTCTTATGTAGTATTGACTGGACTGTTCTTCGGTCCTTGCGGTCCCAACCCTAACCCTGGGTCTTTACATAAGAGATATCCCCGCTTGATATATTGAATATCAAGCTTCTGATAGCGCAGCTGGCCGCTGACCTGTTCCATGGTCTGTAGTTGGTCTTGAGTTATAACAATTTACTTGTAAATGTTGAGAAACGGTATTATTTTACTGTTGAGCAAATTATAGGGTTATCCGTTATATATTTAATACGTTGTTACATATTTTGGTGGGGTTTATGCGCAGCTTGTAGTTAATATTCACCATTTTAACGGTCATAAGATGTAGGTAACGATAATCGTTCCAGTTGTTGATAGTGTTTCTTGTAATTTACTTGATCTTTGAGTTTTCAAAGTTGCGGTAGTAAATATTATTACAGTCGTTTGGCTTGAGGGATAAAGGTTTCTAATAGGAACTGTAATTAACTTACATTTATAAGCATATCTTTCTATGTTTCACGTGGTCGCATTATGCGATACTTTACCTTGAAGAAAGCGTTTACAATGCTGGTGATCTTTTTTAATTGATAGTTAGACAATGTCGATGTTAATTCATAGTATTTCATTGGTAGCGGTTTATTTACGTGTTCTTCCTGCGTCGAATGCGTATTTCGCATTATTATAGGTCAACACAATGTTCAAACTATTTTACAAACAAACAAGTTTCTTATTATCGAGATATAGAAAAAAAAATTCTAGAGAGTTAAAAGCTTGGTTTAATTGCAGATTAAGGGGGAGTTTTTTTTAATATATGTAACACCGTTGATAGTTGTTCAAATGAATTTTGTTCGCGGGTTTTAGGGTTAGCGATTTTAATGATTATTCTCTTGTTATATCAGTTCGAAACAGATCTTTACTAGTCTATTTAAAGTTTTGTTCGAGAGTAAGATGACATGCTTATAGACCTTTATTTTTAATTAAGCCTAAACTTCCCTTTAAATCGTCTTTCATATGTTCATAATCCAGTTGGTGAACAACTTACAGAAATATTAAAAGATGTGTGTTCCTCAACCAAACTTTTTACCAGCGTTTAATTCAACAATATACTAACTGATGAAATTGGTTAAGTATTTTGTAGTAATCGTTTTGTTAATATTTTGCCCTAATTCTCTTCGTTGTAGTTATTGAGAAAAATGGATCCGGGGTTTTTAATTGCCTTCTTTTTGGTGTTCTCGTCAGATATCTTGACATTTTTGCTTGTGGGTTGTCCTTAGTTTAAATAGGGTAGGAATTCAATAATTTGACAATGGTATAACGTAGTTATTTGATACAACTTCACGATTTTGAACGTTTTCGTTCGATATTGTTATTTTAATGTATATGTTAGTATGTTTGATTGATGATATATATTTTGAAGATTTAGTGATGTAGGAGAAGAAATGATTAATATAATAGGTAAAGTTAAAGGTTATTTATTGTTAGAATCATTGTTTATTATAAGAGGTTTTGTGTTGAGCGATTTGCAATTGTAATAATAACTTACCTGTTTGTCAATCGTATAAGAGTTGATAACTTAATAGTTATCTTTTTTTATAATTTAATATTTTTACTGGTTATTCAAACCGTGTTCCTTTACGAGGAATTTAATAAAAAAATCTTGGTGTTTTCGATAACAATATTATCGCTACCTCTAGACTGCCATAAACAACCGATGTAATCCAGAAGTTTTTTCTATTTACTGCCATGAAAATCAACATAGCTAATAGAGGCCTTTTGCAATTTTTTTTAAAAAAAAATCTTTCCTTTAGTATTTTATAAAGCGTAACCAAAAGGTAGTTTTTTTTCGTTTAACTTAGTTTATCTATGTTTCCCCTAGTAAGCATTAATTAGTATCGATAGGCCTTTATTCATTGTAACGTTATCGATTCGAATCGTGGTCGAAGTAATAGTAGTATTGCATAATCAAGCGGTGAATGGTTACTTTTAAGTTTGGCAGACCGCTAGCTAGTCTGCACACTACTTTGTAGGGGCAATTGCTTGGCTCTTGCCCCACATACTCTACCGCAATTGACTTGCAGTCAGTACAGTCAGCTATGACTGCACTGCACTTGAATACTATTCCAACAAAACCTATATATGTAACTGAGGTTTGTTGTGTTCATTTATATGTCGAAAGAGTATAAATAAAGAAAATGTACTTGAAATTTCATAATATTCAACTGAATACTCCTTAGCCTACAAAGTAACTGCCTTGTTGCTTAGGGTCTCGAGTATTTTTGGGATACATACCACGGTTACTTAAGCTAGCCTTAGTCATTGCAATTAGTTAATGAGTTTTCCCGCCTCGATTATCCATCATGGATTTTAGCTACTGCTGAATCGATTACACGGCCGTGGTCCCATAGTATATCTGTTGATAATTTTACGCGGGCGATATCTTTTCCAACCAAACGGCACTGTCCCCTCGGGCATTGTTAGCACATGATATACTTCGCCGGCTGGTCACTAGGTGGTAGCAAGTGGCGACCACAGCGGCGCTGCCTAATCGGGTCTGTGGCCTAGGCTCATGCCATGGAGGGCCTAGGCGAATAAACGTTGGGGACGAGATCTTCCAAGCGGGATCAATCCACAATATTGCACGAGATCACTCCTCCCACTTCGTGATCCGTCCACAGCGGCCACAGCGGCCACACCGGCCACACCGGGGCGCGGAACAATGTATGGGCAAGGGCAACCTGCTCTGGGTCAGTGCTTCCGTGATTCATTGCCTCGGCCATGAATTGCCATTGTGGCCATTACCTCCTGTGCCCACGCGTAGCAAGGGCAAAGGACTCGCGCCACCGCGACCGAGATCGGTGACCTGAGGTTGGCTTCGAGGCCATAGACCATCGGTAAGCGAGGTCGCCTCACACCTGTCGAGGATAGCGCTAGTCAATTTCCGGGCCGTGAAGTTGTACGAGTAGTCGGTGAAACAACCGTCGCGACTCGTGAGCCCACCAATTCGCATGGCGGCGAATCGGCACAGGGCCATCATAGTTACGTCAGCGCCCGCAACGCTTCGGATCATTTCCCGTGAACGAAGGCTATGCAGCAGCTTTACGAGCTCTTATGTTACCCATATAGCGGGCAGGCCAGAATAACGAGCTTCTTCAGGTTTTCGCGACTCGCGTTGAACTCAAATTGTAACTTGCATGATCCCCTGATCTTGTTTTCGCTTTCGATCCGTTTATCCGGGGTTCGAGTGGCTTTCCACGCACTCTATCGCACGCAACACGTCCGCCGGCACTGAACCTAATTGGAGGTGATGTCCAAGGAACTTGCCGGTCGACCCCTTACACATACTGTGTTTTCAATTACATACTATGTACTAACTACATCAACGCGTCAACTCTTGTTCAGAGATCTTGTGCAATAGACTGAACTTACCCACAACTCAACACTGATATAGTTTATACAGCGACCTTCCTGACTCATCGGCTTGTTCAATCCCGCAAGAGAGGTCTATACGTGTGTATCCCCAAACACACCAGGGACACTAAGTAATGAATCAGTTGCATTGTAGATCGCGAAATATTCAGGATAATAATGTTCAATTCCAGACAAACTTTCTTCATTCATACCATTTCGACATATAAATGGAAAATATTAAACCTCAGCCAAATATATAAACCTTAACTTGTCACAAGAGGGAAACTATCTATCTTTTGATATTGGTGGATATTTAATTAAATCAACTCTTGCGACTATTGCATATGTAGTGTAGTTGACTATATTGTATGTTGGTACCCGCTGTATATAACGTAATTAGTTACGTATTTCCAGGTTCATGTTGTTGTGGAGGGCAGTTCAGAATTGAAACAAAACAATAACATTGTTGCTAGGCCTTGCCTATGATAGGCCTTTAGACTTTGCAACGTTGTCGATTCGATTGGTCGAAGTAACAGTAGTATTGCAGTGGTCAAGTGGTGAATGTATTGTTCTAGTTTTGGCAGACCGCTCGCCGGTCTGCACAGTAATTTGTATGGCCAATTGCGGCCCGTGCCCTAGTGTGAAGTGGGCGCATACTGTACTTGACTTACAGCCAATACAGTAGGCTCACATAAAATAATACACTCAACTTACAGTCAGTATAGTTAACTTTACTTGTACGTAAAGTTGACCTACTGTACTGTAATTACTTCTATTCCAATACTGGCGGCTTTTTATTATGTACGCGTACGCTAATATGGTTGACTAAACTTTCCCAATTCCTGCCGAATTACGTTATCGTTAACTGGCCAAACCCCTATTAATTCCAATTGACTTCTGCACCCAAATTAACCCCAATTACCTTTAATTGCTTTACGGCTCCAAGTTTCGACTTTACCAACTTCTATACACAAGTTATTAGCCACAAACTTACGCGTATTAGCCTATTATTGCCATTAGCTGTTTCAAATCGTATGAGTTAAGCTGCTTGCCACTTAAGTTAACCTATGTGAGTTAACTAGTCCATTACTACCCCTATTATCACTGGTGCCAATAGCTATTTTAATTAAGATAGGTTAAATTACCCAGCAATTTTACTTAATTTACACAAATTAATCAACCAATTTCTACCCTTAATTTACCCATATTATTTTAAAAAGTCGTTATTACTAGCGTTATTCCCTTAACTTTATTTTGGTTTATTAATATATCATTGTTTATTGGCATGTACCTTAGCCTTGCCAGGTGGCCTATTAATATAGCCCTTGATATATGTAGTTAGATTATTGTTATTTACAAACCTCTTAAGTGTTTTGCTTAACGACGTTAAGAGTTTCTTACAATATTATATTTATGTTAAAGTCAGTTATTATACCGTAAACCTTTAAAGCTAATATACTACGTGTAATCCTTTTATATTTAACGAATATCATGTAAATCAAGTTACCAGTAATGCTAAACTGACCATTTCGACTATTTTTACTGACGAGGGTTTTCAGGAAACCAATCTAAAAAGATAAGTCTATATTATTCATAAAAAAGCCATTGGTAAAAATTATTAATTATGCTTTCGATAAGTTAATTAGAACCAGATTAATCCCTTGGTCTATGTTTCGCATTTGTTATTCTAACCTTTTATTTAATCTATTAAAGTCTTTATCCGTTTGGTCCTACGCTTATACCGTAATCGATAAATCGTAGGAGGCTTTCAATTAGTATAAGGTAGCGATATAGCTACTACAAGTACGTTACTCTAAATATTATCAAACCTCAGTCCTATTAGTTTTATCAATTGTAACTAAATTAACGCTCTAGCCCTTTTAGCGAAAACTAAGGCTAATATTAATACCAAGCATACGAATTAACGATCTGTTAAAATCAAGTTGGTTGCCCTTTACCAAAATCGTAATTGACTTGAAATTCCAAAACTTTAAATCCTTAATTACCTACTGTTCCTATGCTATAAAGCTAGTTGTTCTAACCAAAAAAGTATCATTGATTTATATACCTATCAAACTGAATTCTTTCTCTTACGTTACTAATAAATACAGATCGTATATTAAAAACTTAATACCTAGGTATAACTTAAAGCACAACTAATAAGTAAAAAATCAATAAACGTTCATCTCAACTAGTTTATACAGTGGTTGAATATATCGTATTACCATTTTCGTAGAGTATGTAGCACGTAGTTTCTATATTAGCTTTGGCAATATAATCTGCTATAAATCAGTCGCTAATTATATGAATGCTTGCGTTATATTGCAACTGTAAAGTGTGAATTTCGGTTCTATTTTAGCTAACAAATTTATTACCAAAGCAACCACTAAGCGCTGAATAATATTCTAAATCGTTAACGACTACGTAAGGATCCAATTCCTTCTTTTATGACCGTGTTTTTAAACAATTAATAGTAGCTTTTCGTATAATCGCTCTGTAGTCTTACCTTCAACCTTGTATATGATTTTAGACTTAAAAATCGTACTATTAAGATCGTAAAGTTAAAAGTTAGCTTTAGACACAAATTGTATAATTCCTTTAATTAGGAGGCCATTAATCTCGACTCTATTACTTGTTATAAGGTTTGTCGGAGGTTTTAATAATATATTGTACCTGGAGCTTTAACGCCAAGTTTTCGTCGTACTTTTTTTTCTATGTTTATCTAAACACTTTTATAGATACGGCCAGATGTGTATTCCTCGTCCTTAATATTTCTCATTTTTAGTGATCGTTCGCGTTAGCGTCATTTTATTGGCTTATCGGTAACCTGTAGAGGACGGTCATATTAGCTTATTCGTTTGACTTGGAGGTTTTATCGCCATCGTCAATCGCCCTAATGTAAGGTTTAACCTGAGTGGTGCGAAACGTTGGAAAGCCGTGAATAATTTGAACAACTATTTTAGAGTTAGCGATATTTCAAATCTTATATACACTATCTTATTCATTTAACTCCTGTTACATGCGGACTTCACTTTGCAACGGAAAATCAAACAAGTCGATCTTCCTAAGGTTGTTTCTGATATTAAAGGCATTATTAAGTTAACATCGTACCGATTTCTTTTGCAGTTCCTTCAATGCTTTACCATAGGTTACAACTCCTTTTTAGGTATTTACTAATAACTGATATTTATTTATTAGGCGTGGGTACGCTATAAAGACTAATAGCGTTGGTACTAGGATGTTAAGTCTCACATTATTATTTAAGCTCTGTAACGCTATTTAAAAACATGCCTCTTGGTTCGTAAAAAATCCAATATTTAACTTAAGGATATTTTAAACTTAGTGAAGTAACGCATATACCCTCTCAACCTTTCAAATACTCTAGTAGGCCTTAATAAGCACCTGTTTACACTGGATTTCTATGATTCTGGTATTTATTTGAAATTCTATCGCTGTAAAGTTGTTATCGGTATCGTCAACAACGACTTTAGATAGGCTTAAGTCTATGTCAATCCATAACATTCTTAACTTTTCCTGCGTATTTTTTGATGACAAGGACTTTAAAAACTTAGCTACATAGAAGGAGGTGATAAAGTTAATAATATAAGGGATCAACTTATTATCCATATAAAACATATCAATAAAACTCTTGTAATTAAAATCTTAATCATTTTTCAATGTAAACTTTAATCTTTGGATAGCTTGGACATATGTTAGACAGTAGTAGCAAAGCTTCTCAATATCTTTCAAAATTAAGTATTACATATTTTCATGCGCTACGAACTTTTAAACTTTGTATAATTTGTTAACGACTTGATAATGAAAACGCTGATATACTTAATTTATCTTTAATTCCTTCAAATTTAACAACATTACCTCTTAACTCTAAAGATAAAACCGAAAATATTTACAATTAAAGTTTAAGGGAAACCTTTATCCATTCTTAATTAACTTATAAATATTGATGTCGACGTTAATACCAAGGGTTTTTATATCGCCCAAGCAAAAAAAATAAAGAATAAAGACTTAAGAGTTCAAAACGTAATCGACACAATAACAATCGAAACTACTGCTATCCTTGGTAACGGTCGTTATTCGTTAGAGCTAAAGCCAACTTTGTCTTTGCTAGAATCTTAACAATTGATCTCTGTAAAAATAGTGCTTTCGTTTCATAATACTACATACTGCAAATAGCCTCTTATTAAGTATATGATTACTCTTATGTCTGGTATATTACCTCAAAACATGCGTTCTCAATACCGATCCTAAAGGTTAAATATATATATATGGGTTAGATAGTTAGTTTAAGCAAAGGTAAAAGTTTTATTCTCTTCAACAGTATAAAAAAGCATAATCTTTTTATAATTATACTGCGCCAAAAATAGTATAATCATACCACATAACTCGTTTGACTGTATCGTCATTGTTAAGATCCTATTTACCTTCGAAGTCTATAATACGGTTAAAATAATCTTATTCAAAGGTAATATAATATTGAAAGTAATACATCGCCTGTTATTTATAAAGCTTAACCAAAACATAATGAGTAGACCAATAACTGGACTTGCTACGGATCCAATACCTTTTACAACTGTTATAACGATAATTCTCAAGTTCAAAAAATCCGCTTAAATATTACCCTTATTATTAGCGACAGTATAATTATAACTTCAAGTACAAAGGTATTGGACTAGATTTTGAATTGTAAGGCCGTCTATACTTAAGATAGATATAGTATACCATTATGCGATCTTTTTCATTTCTTTCGCCAAAGTCATTCACCTAGAGCTATATATCAAACGAGTTTGGCATATGTACCATTAAAGTTGTGAGCGAAGACCTTAATTAACTGAAAAAGCTCTTAAAGGTAACATCTGAGCGTTAGAGCATGTATTTAAACTCACTGACACCAGTGATATCTACCCGTACCTACTCGCAAAACGTGGCTTCGCTAACATGGGCTATTCCTATTACTCATTAATATAAAATCAGAATATCAAACATTGAATTTAAAATATCTATGGGTATTTACTCTTTTTCTTCTTTACCATCATCTTTGTTTACCTTATAGTAGCCCAATCCGTTTAGTATTACGCAAAGTAAATATCTTGCTCGAACTAGCTTTTAATACAATTATAAATATTACGAAAAGTTTTTACCTATGTTTCAAACGTCAAATATTAATCGCTAGTGTGCCTTATAAGGATTCCGGAAAACAATAAATAAAATACAGAGGGAAAAACCTCTATCCACTTACAGATGTTTAAAAAAAACAGTATTTTCGTGTTAAAAAGGATGTAAAGCTTTCTATCATACTTCTCTACATCATTCCAAAACTTAACAAAATCCGTGAAAAGCTTATAATTAATATTAACCATTTTAACATGTTTTGAAAAAGGCTGCGATTGTAATCCTACTCGTTAATAGTATTTCCTATCAATTTAAACCTTAGAACCTTCAAGTCGCAGTATTAGGGGTAATTACCAGTCGCTTGGTATAAAGGGTAAAGTCATGTGATAATACCAGTAATACGCTGGTGCTTATAAGCTTACCTGCTGTAAAAAGTATCACCTTAATGGATTTGACAATTCTAAGGGAAAAGTTAAAGGGTAAGAGAGGCTTGACCGTAAAACGGATTTTAAGGGACTTAACGGTTTTGTTTAATTAATCGAATAAAGTCTATGTGAGTGCATTTTACCGTGTTAAAAATCATTACTTTACACGATTTACCGCTGCTAAAAACTTATTTCGCGCTACTACATAAAGCTACTAGGCTATCAAACATATTAACAGGTTCATTATTGTTAACACGTAAAAAGGCTTAACTAAACTAAGGGTTAAGAGAAGGTCCCCTGAAACATATATAAGAGTGTTAAGGGTCTTTAACTATTTTTTTTGTAGAGCGTGAGTAGTAAAGGAATTTTTCAAGTTAAGCTAATTCGAAAAATGTTTGAACTAATTTGGTGGAGTTTTTCTCTAATACGTATATCTCTCGTCATTAAAATTCTTCTTTGAATATAAATCTAACAGTTGTCTCAATCGCCTTTTACATATTAATAGAACAGTTGTCGAAAAACTCACGATATTTGCGAAAAGTGCGATTTCCACGATTAA
Source organism: Anisogramma anomala (assembly GCA_038502455.1). NCBI lineage: Eukaryota > Fungi > Ascomycota > Sordariomycetes > Diaporthales > Gnomoniaceae > Anisogramma > Anisogramma anomala. The sequence continues at coordinate 9,143,012 of JASMMZ010000012.1, read as the reverse complement.
GTTTTTCGCCACCATCATACTCGATAATATAACAGCCAATAAATTTAACCAAATGCCTTTCGGTTAAGTTTTTCTTGACATCTTTACCTTAGAAGTCTTTATTGTAGTATTTGGAAAAAAACGGATTCGTAAATTTCAATTACCTTAAATAATTCATAGGTAAGTATTATCTCAATGTTTTGGCTGATTCAAAACTTAGTGTGTGAGTAACTTGGTAATTTACAATATTCTAGCTGCAAAAAAAAAGATTTAAGTGATTAAATTAGCGCAAAAAAGAAGGAAAAAGTAATGTAGTAACAAAGTTTTAGTGTAAAAAATAACTTCGGAGATCGTTTAACATTAGTAAAAGCCAATGGTTAAAAGTTGTAAGGCGCGGAATTAAGTCGTTTATGCAGTAATACTACCCGTAATAATACTTACTTAATCATTTACCAAATTAACGATTTGAGACAATAAACGATCAATTTCAACTCTTTTTCAAAAGTATTTGTAAAGATTTCTTGTTGTTTTCAATAGCGATACCACCGTTACACTTAAACTGTTGTAAAAACAGACTTAACCTAAAAGTATTTTCTACTTACTTCCGTGAAAACCGACACGATTGTAGAGGTCTTTTGTAAAAAAAAAATCTCCTTTACTTTAACCGCCGTTTAATGAAGAACTTATTTGGAGAGTATCCTTTTTTTCTACTTGGATAATCTTTTATTAACCTAAAAAGCATTGATTAGTGTTGGTAGACTTTGTTTATGATAGGCCTTTAAACGTTGCAACGTTGTGGATTCAATTGGTCGAAGTAATAGTAGTATTTTAATAGTCAAGTGGTAGATGTATTGTTTTAGGTTTTGAAAACCGCTGGCCAGTCTACACAGTAATTTGTATAGCCAATTATTTGGCTCGTGTCCTAGTATAAAGTGAACTCATATAGTACTTAACTTGCAGCCAATTCAGTGGGCTTATACAAAACAATTCACTCAATTTGCAGTCAGTATAGTCAACTTTACTTGTAACTAAAATTGACCTACTTTACTGCATTTACTACTATTCAAACAAACATCTTGTTTTTTACTCCTTCCTTAAGCAATCTCATTTTGTTTTCTCTTCCTTTTTGAATTACTTTATTAGTGAAGTAAGTGTAAAATGAATATATAGTTATGTTCGAATTATAGTGAAAATTTCATTGGTATATCAATAGTGAATTGAAAAACTATCACTTTTTGCTCTCATAATTACCGAAGTTTAAACGGGTAGGGGTTAAAATCGTTACAGATATATAAAAGGTGTCACGAGTAAATTGATTGTCATACATTTTTATACTTTATTAGTGCTCATATCATGAAGCCTTTTTATTCTTATCAAACCATCTTTGAGAAACTTTCTACCCCTTTATTTACACGTATAAATAAGCTTTTATCAGCACTTAATAATGATACGTAGTCATTATACTCAATATTAATACGTACTCTTAATCTTAAAGTGTTTATATTGATCACTCTACGTTTTTTTAACTATACGTTTCACCTTATCAACTATTGCTTCTCTATTTGAAACCATGTTACTTATTTCCTAACAAAAAAAATCCAAATATTATAAAATAGAGTAGAATTTTGGATCTTATATATAGTAGTGTAGCTAGTAATACTAATGATCTGACAAGTTAATCGTCGTATCAATTGCATTATATTGAACTTTCTTGAACAATGTGGAGTTTTTATGTGTTTTTAACCTATAAATTCCACTTTTAACGCTTATAGTAATTGTTACGAGCCTTACTCATACCATCCCACATAGTTTATTCATGTCGGCCTATTTAGACCAGTTGTATCAACTTGTATAGACTAGTTATGCTAATCCACATAGTTCAACAATAATAACCCGTATAACATAAGAGTGTTAGCCTAAATGGTTTAACCGAATTGTGATTTCATCACTCGGGAATTTTTAAAACATATAAACCAATTTTTAATGAAAAATCGATAGCGATTTCAAAAGTCTCTAATTTTTGTGTTAAAGTGTATAAATAACTAGTTCGAGATTCAAGTATTTTGAAGTAGATGTATAATCAATCCAAATCAATATTATATTGTATTGGTTAGGTCTATACGTTTACGTATTAAGAAAAAGTATAGTATTCAAAGTAGTAAGATAGATTTGATATATTGTAGAAGGAGAAGAAGCATCCGGAGAGTGCATGCCTTAAGTGAGAGCTTGTAAGCTCTCACCTAAAGCGTGACACTCCATTATACACTCTGCTAATATTCTTTCTAGAGCTTGAAACGCTATCATGCACTTAGTAAGAATATTTCCTACAGCGTAACACGTTATTATATACTTCGTAAACGTGGTTCCCTTCATTTGCTACCTATAGCGATATCTAAAAATATCCACACTGACAATCTTTTGAATTTATTTAACTTTGTATCCTTAACTCAGCAATGACAGTGCAATTTTTCTAAGCCTTTCAATCAATTATTTTTCTTTAGTAATGGTAGTGTAGGCTTTGGAAGGTAAATGATCTTTTTAGAGGTATGATTATCGATATTAAGTATTGTAAAGTTAATATAATATGATGTATTGTTCTCAATTCAGGTAAAAAAATATATTCCATTAACGACGCGCTATCGTCTGTAAGATACAGACCTAATTAACTATATGTCGTTTTGTTAATAATTAATTACTTGATAAATAATTTATGCCGCATTGACGTATTGGCGTGGTAAGTCTTCATAATATCGCATGATATACTTCGTAAAAACCGGATTAACAGGTGGTATTTAACGTTATTAAGGGCGTCGCGCTGTAGCCTTCATAACCGCCAAATACCACCCCACCTATACCAGTAGCCTATCATCTTTTAAACTTTATTAATAATTTATGCCGCATTTATGTATTGGCGTGGTAAGTCTTATTAATATCGCATAATATACTTCGTAACAACCGGTTTAATAGGTGTTATTTAACGTTATTAAGGGTGTCGCGCTGTAGCCTCCATAACCGCCGCATACCACCCCACCTATGCCAGTAGCCTATCATCTTTTAACCCTGTCTTTCCCCTTGTATCCACTTTGTTCACGGTTACTACCACATCCTCTTTTATTTTTCCTTTTAACTTTCCCCTTTTCCCTCTCTCCTTAGTTATACTATAATGATAGAAACGGTCAAAAGAAGAGCAGTTCTTTCTAAAGTTATAAACCTTACATCTCTGTTATGTCTTAAAACCCCTGGTGTTACTCGCATCAGCGCCCCGTAATTATAAACGTAATATCGTAAAATTATAACGCCATACGTGATAGTTATTCTTGTAAATTATAATATATCAAAATTATGTAAAAGAGGTTTAAATAGTAGAGTGGTGTCGCCACATAAGGGTTCTACTTGTTAGGGTACTTTATAAGAACTTTTTGGCGCGTAAAGCGTCAAAACTTCGTATTACAATACGCGTCCCTAGCCCACCGATAAATACACTTAACGTACCATACGTTGAGTAGGCGGTTATCAATAAATTTTTTGTATCGTTCAAATAAAGATATTTCATTTCATTATTATCGTTACGAGCGAAGCGGTAACGGGTATACTTTTATATTAATAATAGTACAGTCGTTCTTTAAGGTCTTACTACGCATCTACTATTTCCACTGTTAGTTACTTATTACTTTAATACCTAATCTGCAGTTCGATTATCTGTTGTAAATTTTTCCAATATATTGTTTAAAATTGCGGTATTAAATTTTTACTTTTGTTATAAGTAAAATAAAGTTAAGACGAATTTTGGTTAGGTATTAATTGATGGCTGTAGGAAACAGAGACTATTATTATAGTTTGACAAACGATTATATATATATATTTCCAAGGTATGTTTGATAAAGTTTTCGCATTTATTCCTAATACAAATAATCAATATACTGGTAACACGATAAGTAAGTTATTTATAAGGAGTAAATAAAAATATTAAATGTAAAATATAAAAATAGGTATAGTGGTATAAGAAAATATATATATTTGAGGTAAAATTATATAACATTCCCAGCAATATTAGCCAAGAGATTATTTGTAAATACAAACACTTCTTATACGTAATTCAGAGTGTTTTTTGTTTTTATATCCACTTAATTTAACTTTCTGTAGATGCATTTCGTTTCTGTAACATATCAGCGTTCCTGCAATTCGCGTAGAGCTATAATATCGATTATAAGACGTTTTTTTATAATACAAAGCTTAACAAATTATTAATAAAGATGTAAAAAATGAAGTATAAACTATTAAAGGGGGGGTATTAATTAAAAATTCGGTATAAATTTTCAAATCATAATCGTTATAGTGATTCCGAAGTTGAAACTTTGAACTATAGTACAAATATCGGGGTCGAAAACGTTTCGTGTAACCTATTTATACTCTATAGTACTCTAATTAATAATATTGTTACATGAGGTTAAACTGTTTCGATTTGGGATTTTATTACCAATAATAAATATATATCTCATTTATGAACCGCCATTACTATGATTTACGAATATTTCATTAATAAAGAAATATTTTCATCATCGGTATAACGAGGGGTATAAAGTATAAGCTACATTTTAAATTTCGGATTTCCTATTCGAGGGGTTTATTTGACGTTTTATATTTGTTATCCGATGGTTTTCTTATCCATTATTTAGATATAGGAAAGTTCAACACCGACTTCGGTTGTGCAACTAATATAACTTAGGCTTTATATATATGTTGGCTTTCTTATTCGTTAACACGTTTTGTACTTGATCATTTTGGAAAACCAATTTTATCAGTTTATCCATTCTGGGTAGGTTCTAAATTGTTATTTTAAAACGTAATAGTTATAAATTTGAAGCTAATCAGGCGAGTTTCCGTTATGTATAATCTTGATTCCACCATTAAGTTAGCCTTTAGAAACTTCTTTTCTTGCAAGGTAAAAACCAGCGCATTATTCAAAAGGAGTTTATCGTCCGTTTATATTCCAATAAGCATAAAAATTATTAAACTTAATATGGAAATGAATAGGCATATGTGAAAGATAAAGTTGGCTATGACGAGGCGCTCTTAATAATACATATAATACGCGTGAAACTAATATATACCAGTCTTAACAATTCCGTAAGGTACTTTAAAATATATAATATCGTTCAGAATAAATGACGTTTCCTAAGATTTATGAGTAATTGAGCGTATATACTTCGTTAAGAGTGCTTTACTCATTATAAGTATATTTTCATAATATCTTGAAAGTTATAGCTAAGTTTATAAGAAACATATTCAAATGTAATAAACAATAAAATCAAATGATTACTCGTTGAATGAAAAGTAGACTATTAAGTTATAATACCTCTTTTCTCGAAGTTGACGAACCCTTTAACTATATAACTGTTTTTTTTTTAAAAAAAAAAAGAATCTAATTTTGCCTTTTACTATATCAATGAATTAGGAAAGCATGATTTTATCATCGTTATAAATTAATAAATAAAACTGTTTTCAAACTAAGAACTCGTTACTCAATTTATATAATGATTTTGCGCTAGATCAATTTCTCATAAGCGTTATCCGGGGCAATAATAATTCTTCTTTGAAGGATTTTTTTTATAGCTCGCGATACGCTTAGATTTTGTAAATAATGAATGAATCTGAGATAAATGTTTTAAAAAGCTGTTTATTTTTCGAACTGAGTATATTATTTTGTTGGAGTCATTGTATTTTGGTTAATTTGAGATGTTTTGAGAGGTAGGATATCGAAAGATTGAAAAGTTTATTTAAAGGGTACATATATATAAAAGAAAGTTTATTTAAATTATTGTATAAATGATATAGTTATTATCATTCTGGCGCATCATATCTTAGAGACTTTATTTTTCACCTTTTCATTTTCATAATCTCGTACCAGTATTTGAAAAAGAACTTATAACGTTTGGAAAATTTACAAATACATAGAATATTTTAATATCGTTATTCCTTTAAGAGCTAATGCATTCATCTTTCGTTTTCTAAACTAGAACCTCAGATTATGACGACAGTTTCAAAACTCCTGCTTCCGCAGGCAGTACTTTTGTTAACGAAGCTATATAAATATAGGTTTTAGCTCCTCAAAATCATGAAGCTATTATAATCTTCGCCATGACGTTCGCTTTGTAAACCTTGATTTGTAATGAGGTCGAATCCATATAAATTATGGAGTAAATACCGAATATAAAGAGTGGAGGGATTAGTTTATTCGAACCAAAAGTATTGTTTTTAAAGTTTACAACGATGTATAAGATCAAATCCTTCATGCTTATTCTCTTCGACTTTTCCGTTAATATCGTATATATTCTTTTAAGCACTCTATAATACTGTTTATACTTACCGATACCTTATAGCAACTTCACCGGTATTTATTTAGAATTTTGTTCGGTTATTTTAGCTTTAGCCCACTTTTGTTTGAAAACTAAAACCATGCCTATATCGTAGGTAACTTAATTCTATCGCTTTGGAAAAAGATTTATTCAATAATACACTAAAATATTTCAATAACTCGCAATATAAACGCTTTATATAAACTTATTGACTTGGAAAAATGTATTAGATTTGATTATGCAAAGGAATTGTCATCCTTAAAATATATAATATCTATAGTAATCTCATAATAAGACTTAATATCTTGTTATGGGCGAAATTTCAATTATTTTGTTGTGTGAAAATATAATGGGTATTTATGTGAAACCTTTTTTAATGACTTTCAACGCTTTCTTTTCCATGTTAATGTAACCTGTTACGCGAATAAACCACAAAAGAAGTCTTACAACAGGGTGCCAGAACTATTGGGGTAATATATGTAGTTTATATTATATTAAGTAGGCGACTTATATAGTGCGTGCTTCAAAGAACAAACAAAAGGTGTTTAAACTTTAGTTACAACGGTATAAATATATTATTAAAAACGCAGATGAGTTAGCTTATTTAATTTCATACTTTGATATTGAGTTAGTTTATATCAGTTAACAGAAGTGAAAATAGTGCTTTCAAATCAATTATATAGAACTTAACCGACACGAATCGTGTATTTACTGTCATTTTTTCGAATAAGGATATTTTTCCTTTGCTAATTTTTTTTCGCGGTACCTCCTTATTCAATCGAGTTTAAATTTTGTAAATTTCGCCATAAAAACGTCAAATTATCGTTTTACAGTGTTCGAAATTTCTACCGCATTGGTATTTGAATATAATAAATTGAATCCGACAACCACATCTATTAGATAACATGAATTATAACGATATAAGGGCATTTAATACGTATTATGTAAAACAAAGTAATTTAAAGGCTTTGAAATACCCGTTTTATTTGAATAGTATTACGTGCAGTGCAGTAGGTCAACTTTGCTTACAGTAAAATTTACCATACTGCAAGTATATTTCTTTGTGCGGACTTACCGCATTGGGTGCAAGTCGAGTGCAGTACGCTACACTTCACTCTAGGGTATGGGCTAAGCAATTAGCCCTACAAATTACAATGCAGACCAGCTAGTGGTCTACAAAACCTAGAACAATACATCTACCACTTGACTAATGCAATACTACTGTTACTTCGACCACGATTCGAATCGACAACGTTGCAACAATCTAAGACCCTACCAACACGTTTATTAATTTCTTTATCTTAGGTCGTTAAGCAAGTTTTATCTTTCTGTGAGTCATTTTATCGAAAGGAATATTCGTACGAATAAACGTAGAAGTTTTTTTTGGCGCTTTTGTAATCAGCCGTATACGTTTTAAAGTTGCCTTTTATTTGGTTTTTAGGCGGGTAATTAGCCTAAAATCATCATTTAATGCGAATCTGCTCGTATAATGAATTATTCATCAACTAAGAACCGACTTCTTTGTAAATAAGGCATCTATTTTAGGGACTTATAGGCCTTTATACAATGTTACGTGGGTAAAATAGATCTAATTCATGTATTAAATTATTTCTTAACTGTAGGAGCACCTACGTGTATACTTATTTTATCCATAGGTTTCGAAGTTTTTTCATTGGTATTTATTTTTCCTTCATCCGAGTTCAAAATTTGTATTACGATCCTTATTTTGTTGAATACACTTCAAATTATCGATTGAAGACGTAATACATTATCATAGAAAAATCCGTTTTCATAATTTACAGATTCTCATCCTTAGCTTCCCCTACTACTAATATCAATTCAAGGCTCGTTTATAGGCATATTAGGGTATGAAGAAATATGATAAAACATGTATAAAGATCTTTAAAATATTTTTCCAGATTAAACAATATAAAGTCAAAGTCTGAAGTTTTACGGCAAACTTCAGTAACTTCTTGAATAAATAGTTTGTCGGCTTTGTAATATGGTTCAAATGTTAGTTGTCTATTTCTCAACTTCGTTATAAGATAATTAACACTTTTTATAACGATTAATTCGTATAATTGAAATGAGTTTTAACGAGTTCTTATATAATACCCTTTTTTTGTTTATTATATAGTTCGTAATAAATCATTATATAAAAATTTGTTTTAAATCATCGTCATACTTTATGAATGTATACCATTATATTGAATGATATTTATAATATTCTCAAATTTTCTCCATTATCATACCTGGCATGATTGTATTAAACTAAAAGAATTTAATTTTTTATATTTTACAAGTATTTGAAATTATATGTTTTTTTGTCAATCGTAATGTAAAGTTCTTCATTGCCATTTTAAATCTTATATTATAAATTAATTGAATTATTGTAATTTGGAAAGCCGGTTTTATTATTTGGAAATTATTCATATGACGAGATATGATATAAATCGTAGTTCATATGCATTAGATTATAAAGATTATACAATATTTTGTTGTTTTTTATATTTCCTTTAAAAAGGTCGTTTTTCTGATTCAGGGCGTTTTCAGTATAGTTCAAAAGGATGTTATTTTTGAATATGGTATAGCCTGATTTATATTAATTTGAAAAGGTATTTATTAAAGCGTGTATGTTGAGAATTCTAGTAGAAAATAACCTTTACGACTTTTCCTCATTTTTCGTCGATTTCTCCACAAGTTTAATATGTCTATAGCAGGATAAGGCTAGTTTTACTAAACGTTTTACGCTTTGCCTATATAAGGTGTTTCCTTGTTGTAATATATTTGGTTTATGTTTAATATGTTGGTCTTTACGTTCCGCCAACTAATATCGTTTTATACATCTACTTTGAACACTTTTTCGCATTCCCAACCTGAAATTTTGTTAACTTAGGCTATAGAAAATGATATTTTTGTAATACGGCACATTTTTCACTTAGCTTTTAAATTATTCCGTTTGATTACTATCCTTATAGTACTTTGGAAATCGAGTTTTGCACCATACTTCACATTTACAATTTCCAGTTAGAAATGTTTACCTAGAAGATATAGAAAATACCGAGTTTTTAGGTTTATTTCTCACAAGAACAAAAATATACATTTATAAAGTACTTATTAACCGCCTGACAGTACAAATTTATCACTGGCGTTTTAATAGTATTATTTTACAAGTTGAGGTTAAAAATCAGTAAAACGCTTCTTTGACACGTTATATATTATAATGAAATGATTATTTCTTCGTTAGCTTTTGCGAAGCTTGTTACTAATACTGTGATAGGAGTGAGGTTGTCGTATATAAGGTTTCATTCAAAATTGAGAGTAATGATAAAGTTTTATATACGTTTCAAATAGCATGTTTCATCGGCTTTCGAAATAGAATGGCAAATAATAGTGTATAATACGTAAATACAATATAAATGAAATGTGATAAAACGTTCTAAAAAAGGCGTTTAACGCTTACTGGTATAATTAAAATGCAATTAAAATGTAACTAATAGTTTTGAATTAGTTATTTCACGTTTATTAGTGTTATATTAATTACTTCCACAGTAAATTTTAACTTCGTAAGTGTCTAATAAGATAAGCGGTATGTAGTAAGGTAAATGGAGGTAGAATAAAACAAATCGGTTGTTTGGAGTGGAGAGTTGTATGTGTAAGGATTGTGATAATATAGAAGTGTCATTTGTTGTTTTGGGCGTTTTAAGTGTTATATAAAACGCTTCGAAAGCTGTTGAAAACGTTTTTGCAATGTGTAGTAACGCTTTAGAAGTTTTTTTTAGGCGGTTGGAATATCTTAGTAAGGGCTTTCAAAGTTATTTGAAACACTGAAAATAATGATGTAAGCGCTTCAAAATTTTCTTTATCCGTTTCCCATGTGTATGTAAACGATATAAATGTTACATTCTAACCAAATGAGTCTTGGTAAAGTATTTCGAAACTTGTTAGCTTGCGTAGCCGATAATGTGTGTTATAAAACAATCTTTTAAAAGTGCTCGAATACATCCAAAACATGAATCGAGTGGAAAATAACGTAACGAAGTTTTTATTAGTGAAAAGGCATTAACCGAATTAAGAATATCGTATTAAAGTTGTTGTTTTCAAAGTTATTACTGGTTTTATATTTTTTTCATGTTCCCTTTTATTTTTTATAAATCTTCATATCCTAATTCAGAATAATTGAAACAGTAATAAAATCCAGTTATAGGTATTTAAATAAGGGTTATCTTGTCTTTCCTAGGATATTTTTAGTCAACCAGATAGATGACTGATTAGTATTCGTTGGTTTTGTACATCAACATATAACGAAGATAGTATGGTATTGGAATTATTTAAATATATAAGATGTATTCTAGAGGGAGAAGATGTATCCGGAGAGTGTACATTCCAGGTGAGAGCTTATATGATCTCACTCGAATCCTGGAACTCTAGTATATACCCTACTAATGTATCTCTTAAAACATGGCACACTATTATGAATTCCTTATTGGTGCTTCCAACAGCGTGACACAATATTATATACTCTGAAAATGTAGTCTCATACGCTTGGGAACTTCAGAGATGTCCAATAATATCTAAATAAAGGATGATAAATATATAACAATATCTGCAAATGATATAATAAACCACTTCAATGTGATAAATAGAATAATAACTGCCTGATTTGATCAACCAAGGTTATGGATAAATGAATTACAATAAAGGTCAAAACCTTCCATTAAAATCAAGAAAGTTATGAAAGATAGATATAAACATGGTCTAGCGGAAAACAAACTCGTAATAATTAACAAATACAAACACACAACAGCAATGATCACATTAAATATCTATCAGTGAATTCAAGAATCCAAGTATTTACATTATCAAACCAGTAACAGAGGTTAGAGTTGTTCATAAAGTTAAAACTTTGTATTAGATGATTGAATGTTATAAAGTTTATTTAAAGCAATCATGTAGATTGGTAATTGAAGAGCTGTTTAGTAGTTCACTTAAAAGGTGATAAACTAGTTGCTGTATATCAAGGTTTTTACAACCACGTCGTCCAAATTATAATATTGATTATATCTATTAGTTGTAATTTTGATCTGGTTTCGTGGCACATTTGCATTGATTCATTAGGTAATCACCTACATAAAATATAAAATAACTTTTTCTTTCGATATGAGAAATTACTCGCCCAATGTTTTCAATTGTAGGCTCCGAAGGACTTCACTGATCCGCTGGTTAGCTTTTTTATGGAAATGTTATTTTTGTGGGAATATAATCTTTCTTTTTTGTTACATTTGTTCCGACAGATTTATAAGTCTTTTTTAAAATATTCTGATTTGGTTCCTTGGATTGTGCTTGCCCAATTCTTTTTTTTTTTGGAGGAATCTAAAAGCTTTATTTTTCAAACCTGCTTTTACAAAAATCCTTGAGTGAAAATGTTTACTGAGGCTTAGGTTTTTATTTGTGATTGAAAATCCTGGTTGTCTTCGTAGAAAAACTTTCGCTTTGTCGTGTTGGGTTTCGGAAAATTCTTTCAGTTATAGGGAGGGCGTTTAATTTGGTTAGGTCTGTGAGAATAATTGGGAGTCTCAGCTTTCAAAATTGATTTATATATTTTCGAACTTCTTTTAGTCAATTTAGTTGACTATTTTTTTTAGTTGTTCCGTCCCCATGTAGAAAGGGTTATTCAATTGAAGATGAGGTTTTTGTAGAGATTGTAAAAGTTGAAGCATTATGAGACTTATTATCATTTTAGTTTTGTTTTGGTTGTATTTAGAAGTAGTAGCATTTGTTTTCAAAGAGCATTTAAAAGATGATTTATTACGATTTTAATAGGATTGCAAGCGACATTAATAAGGAGAACTAGAGTCTATATAAGTAAGAGATTTGTTTTATAGGAGAGGAAACTTTTGGTATTTTTAATTCGTGTTTTTTAGTTGAGAGATCTGGTGAATAGCTATCTATTTTTTTTCCAGGTTTGATGCTATCGTTACAACATCTATGGATCATTTGCAAGGTCTATGATTTGTTTTCTCATATTCAACCTGTAATCCAATTTCCTTTATTTCATTAGATAATTCATGTTGGTGTTGCACATGTAGATAAATCGTTTTTTTTCGTATTTTTGGTCGTCATTATTTAATGTGGTATTCTTCACCAGTTTCACGTTCAATGTTATAGGTTAAAGAAGTTTCTTATGAAAGACGGTGTATATAATTATAATTGAAATAAATAATAAGTTTTAATTGAATTTTGAAAGTTTTTGTAAATTTTGAATGGTTTGAATTTTCTGTAGTTTAGTTTATTGTTCAGTTGTTTGGTTTTCAATTTTAGTTGTAGAAAGTTAACTTCATCCTCATTTTTGACCATTAAGGTTTTGTTCTTTTTTTTTTAGATCTGTGAATTTTTCGTTTTGAGTTTTGATAAAATGAAGCTGTTGTTAAATTTTCTGTTGAAATGTTTTTTTTCGGCTGCTTTAAGTCTAACTGGTTCAATATTTCATTGTGATAAGTTAATGATGGGTATCTATAATTATCGTAAAAATACAATTGATCTGTTGTGACGACGTATAGATTATTGTACAGAAATTCATTCAATGTCTGCAGTTCATCATTGGTATCTCATTGGAAACCATGATAATATATTAGGTATTACTTAACGAGTTGGTTGATGTTCTCCATTCAATTTTTTTTTGTAGATAGTAAAATATTTTTTTATCCTTGTCGGTAGGGCTTTAGACGTTACAACGTTGTCGATTTGATTAGTTGAAGTAATAGCAGTATTTAAGTAGCCAAGTGGCAGATGTTTTATTTTAGGTTTGGTTGACTGCTAGTTGATCTGCACAGTAATTTGTATGGATAATTGCTTAGTCTATACCCTAATGTAAAATGGGCTAATACTGTACTTAGCTTACAGACAATATAGTAGGCCTACATATAATAATGAAATTAACTTATAGTAATTATAGTTTACTTTATTATGATTAAAATTAACCTATTATATTACTTATATTACTATTCCAATATTAGCGGTATTTTATTTCGTACGCATACGGTGGTATATTCAACTAATCTTTCCTAGTAATTGTTAAATCATAATCTCGTTAATTAATCTAACCTCTATAAATTCCAGTTGAATTTTGCATCAAATTAAACCTTTATACACTTCAATTCGCTCTGTTTGCCTTAAATTACTCCATGGCTACGAGGTCTGACTTTATCGATTTTTATAACAAGTTCCTCTCCTACAAGCCTCTTAAAACTTTCGATTTAATTGTGTTAATTACAGAGGTTGTTATCGTCAATTCCCTGGAAATATTCCAGTCTGTTAGCATATTCCTATCCTCTAGCACGTAATTAGGTTTTGTCAGATAGCCTATCAACGTATCCCTCGATACGTATAGTTAGCCTATTATTTTCTACAAACCTCTTAAAGGCCTTGTTCGGCGATAACGTCGTTATAGCGTTGGTAAGATTATCTTTCACGTTAATTTACCGGAACTCTTCAATATTCCTTCCTTCGTAAGCTTCGTTAAGTGTTATTACATTAATTATGAAGCGTTTTTTGCTGGTTGTTCCGAGTTTTCAAAAGAATTCGAATAGAATTTTCGAATATGTATAGATTATCACTAGGATAAGAGAAATTTTCAACTACTTGATAATAATGATAATGGTTTCCTACAACGCTGTACCTATATTAAAGCTTACTATTATACCGTATATTTTTAAAGTTAATACGTTTCATATAATCCTTTTATATTTAATAAAGGTTTACCAAAGTAAGCTTCTAATGATGTTAAACTTGTTCTCACATCTTTATTTATTAAAGAGGGTTATTAAAAAGCCGATTTATAACAATAAATCGGTGCTATTTGTAAAGGAGCTATCTGTAAAGATTTTTAATTCGGCCTTCGACAGGTCAATCGGGACTATATTGATTCCTCGATACAAGTTTCGTAGTTGCTACTTAAGCTTTTTGTTTAACCTGTCCAAGACTTTATCTATTGAGTCCTGTATTTATATCGCAATGGATAGGTTGTAGGAGGCTTTCGGTTGGCATAGGGTGGCGATATAATTTCAACGGGCATATAATTTCAGATACCATTGAGTCTTGGTTACGTTAGTATTGTCGATTGTAGTCAAATTAACGCCTTATCTCTTTTAGCCAAAGTGAAGGCTGGCATTAACACTGAGTAAGCAGATTGACAATCCTTAAAGTTAAGTTTATTACCTTTCACTAATATTGTAACCAGTGTATAATTCTAGAATTCAAAGTCCTCAATCGTTTGTTATTTCGATATTATAAAGTTAGCTGTTTTAACTAAAAGGGTATCGTTAGTGTGTATAATCACCATGCTAAAGTATTTTTTTATGTTATTAATAATAAGGGTTGTATTTTAAGGATTTTATACATAGTCATGACTTAAAGTGCGATTGATAAGTTGAGAATCAATGGACTTTTGTTTTGACTAATTCATAAAGTGGCTTGATATATCGTATTACCGTTTCCAGAGATCATATGATACGTAGTTTTCATAGTAACTTTAGTAAGACGATCAGTTAGAGGTCGGATTCCAATTGCGTATATATTTTCGTTATATGTCAGCTATTAAGTTTAAATTTATCTTCAGTTTTACTTAGTAAATTTGTTACTAAAACAACTACTAAGTGTTAGCTGAATTTCTGGATCGTTGTCTATTATGTGAAGATTCACTATTTGCTTTTATTACCATATTTTCAAGCGATTAGGCGTGAAATTTCATATGGCTGCCTTATGATTTTACCTTTAACCTCGTGGATAATCCTTAATTCAAATATCGGGACATTTAGGTTTTAAAGGTTAAAGTAGGCTTTTGACATCAATTATACAACCTCTCGAGTCAGTAGGCCGTTAATTTCGACCCTGTTATCTCTTTAAAGGATTTGCCGGAGGTTTTTATAATGCTTTGTATTCGAAGATTTAGTGTTAAGTCTTCGTTATCCTTATTTTTCCTGCTTACCTAAGCGGTATTGTAAATACGACCCGGTATATAATCCTTGTTTTTAATATTATTCTTTTTTAGGAGTTGTCCCCATTGGCGGTGTTTTATCGGCTTATTGATAATGGGTGGAGGAACCTTGTATTATCTCAGTTACTTAGTTTAAAGATTTTTATCATTAGTTTCTTTGATTCAAGGTTTGACCTAGGTGGTACAGAACGTTATGAGGACGTTAATAATGTTAATCATTACTTTAACGCTAGCAATACTTAAGGTTTTGCATATGCCCTTCCATTTACCAGGTTTTCGTTACATATGGACTTTACTTGATAATGTTAAAGTAAATACGTCTATAATCTTAGGGTTGTTTCTGGTATTAAAGTTATTGTTAACTTGGCGCCATGCTAATTCCTTCCAAAATTCCTTCAATGCTTTTCCGTAGATCACATATTTATTTTAGGTACTTACTAATAGTAGATATGTACTCGTTAGGTGTAGGTATGCTTTAAAGATCAGTCACGTTAACACTAAGCCGTTAAGGCCCTTAATATCATTCAAACCCTTCACCTTCATGTGAAATCGTGTTTCTGGGTCTGTAAAGCTTTTAATCTCTAACGTAAGGATATTATACATTCAGCGAAATAGTACATATACCCCTTTCACATTTCTAATGCTCTAGTATTCCTTTATAGGAACCTGTTTACACTTAATTTCCATTATTTGAATCTCTTTTGAAAACTCTGTCGCCGTAAACTCAATATTAATATTGTGAAAAAAGACTTTAGGTAGGCCCAAATACGTATTAATTTATAATATCCTTCATATTTTCTACTTATCTTTTACCAATGAAGACTTTGAAAACTTGGGTTCGTAAAAAGAGTTTTTGGAGTAAACGACGTGAAAAATAGACATATAATTTAAGTAAAAATATTGATGAAGACCTCTTGGTTCAAGTTCTTATCATCTTCGAGTATAAACTTAGATTTTCGAGGGGTTAAAAGTATATTTAGTAGTAGTAAAACAGATTTTCCATGGATTTTTAAGCAAAGTACTTCATATTTTTATGCCGGACAGATTTTGAAACATTATATAGCCTGTTAATAGTTGTGTAATTTGAATGCTGGTATAGTTAACGCATTTTAAGATTCGTTAGATTGAATATTATTACCTCTAAGCCTTAAAGATAAAACTATAGGTGCCCTTATTTAAAGGCAAGAAGAAACCTTTGAGTGTTTTTAACCAGCTTATTGGCATTAATATCAACGTTGAAGCCGAGGGTTTTTATATACTCTAAGTAAAAGAGTAAAGGGATAGTAGATTAAAAGATGTAAATCGTGATCGAGTTAACAACAGTTTAAATCAACGTGGTACTAAGTAATAATAGTTATTTGATTAGGTCAAAGTTAACTTTGACCTTGTTAGTATCGTAATAATTAATTTTGGTAATCGTAATGCTTTTCCTC
The DNA here is from genome assembly GCA_038502455.1 of Anisogramma anomala. Taxonomy (NCBI): domain Eukaryota; kingdom Fungi; phylum Ascomycota; class Sordariomycetes; order Diaporthales; family Gnomoniaceae; genus Anisogramma; species Anisogramma anomala. Next base: position 9,126,249 of record JASMMZ010000012.1, on the reverse strand, counting down.
CGTAAAGCTACATACTACGAATAGCTTTCTTTAAAGTACCTTACTGCCTATGTGTTTGGCATAATACCTTAAAACGTATGATTCGCATAACAATCGTGAAGTTTAAATGTATATAAAGGGTTAACCGCTTGCTTAAGGTAAAGGTAAGGATATTTACCGTTTAAACGGTAGAGAAAAGCATGGTTGGATAATTATTAGGCTGTATTAAAATATTGTCTTTATCATATTTAATTTTCCTAAGGGTATCATTACTGTTAATGGTCATATTTCCCACGAAACCTACGATATAATACAGGTAGTTTTATTGGGAAGTAGTAGGGTATTAAATAAAGTACATTACCTTTTTGTTGTTACGATCGTTGGTAAAGTAACGAGTTAACCAACAGCCACACTTATTATAGATCCAATATATTTTACCACCATTGCGAGGATAGTTTTTACGGTTAATATGTCCGCTTAAATCTTGTCTTTGTTGGCGCTAATGTGGCTATTGCCTCCAATCTAAGTCCGTTGGACCAGATCTTAGGCGTTAATGACGTTCATAGCTGTATTTGTGGTCGACGTAATTAACTACCATACAGTCTTTTTTATTGACGTTTTGGAAGTTGCCAACTTATGGGTATATACCAAGTATGTTTGGTATCCGTGTTATTAAAGATACAAACGAGGAGTGCAACTAGCTAAACAGGTTTTTTTAGGTAGCATTTGGGTGTTGTAAGGCGTATTTAAACTCGCTAACACCCGTAACGACTACCCGTACCTACTTGAGAAATATAGCTTTCATAACGTGGGCCTTGCTCATTATCTACAAGTATAACATTAGCTTGTTAAACATCTGATTTAATACGTTTATTGGAGTTTAATTCTCTTTTTCTTTTGAAATTATTGTAGTCTACCTTATTATAGCCTAATCTATATCGTATTGAGTAAGGTGGATGTTATTTTCGAAATGGCTTTTCAGTTATTGTAAACTTCGCGAAAGGTAGCTTTTCGGGTTAAAAAGGTTAGGTAGTAGTCTCTAGCGTACCCTAGAAGAATTTTGGGGAATATTAAGTAAAAACTAAAGAGGGGAACTCTTATGTATTTGTAAATATTGAAACAGTGTATTTTTTTCGTGTTGAAAAGGTTATAGGGCTTCCCTTTATATTTACTTTCATCATTCCTGATTTTATCAAAGTTCCTGAAAAGTTGATAATTGATATTAATCATCTTGACAGGTTTTAAATGAAGGTCGCAGTAATCTTCATAGTCTTTATTAATTTTTACCTGTAATTTTAGTTTTAGAACCTCCTAACCACGGTATTAAGGGTTATTGCCAGTCATGTAACTCGAAGGGTAAAGTCCAATAATAAGACATATAGTTAGCTTACGCATATAAGTAAACCTTCTGTGAAAAGGTATTTAAGGGGTTTGGCGATTTTAATTAAATTGTTAAGGGTTAATATGGGCTTTAAGGCTTTAAGTAACTTCAAAATTTTACTTAATTAACTGGTGGAGGGCGCCAACATTAATTTCTCTTGCTATATTAGCAGCCGTTACCTTACACTTTTTACCGCCACTTAAGACGAACTGCGTGTCATCATGAAAAGGTGTTAAGCCGTCTAACAGGTTGATGGGTTTAGTATTGTAAGTACATTAAAAATCTAAATTATTTAGAGATAAAGGGATAGTCTCCTAAAAAGTGTATGGAGACGATAGGCTTTCTTAATACCATTTAAATTAAGGCGTAGATTTTAAAGGTATCTTTGAAATTATGCTAAGTTGAAGAAAGTTGATACTAGTTTTACGGAAACCTATACTAGCGCGAAAACCCCACATTGCTTAAGTTTTAATTTAATTCTCGACTTAACTTCTTTTGGGATTGCCTTCCACTTATTAATAATCCAGTTATTAAAAAAGTTACGATATTTGAGGAAAATGCCGTCGCTACGGTCGAAGTTTTCGATGCCGTCTTAGTCGACAATACAGCTGCCAAAGAAGTTAACTAGATGCTTCTCCGTTAAGTTTTCATCGACATCTAACCCCCAAAACTCTTTATTATAATGTTTTGAAAAGAGGGGTCCGAGGGCTTTAATCACCTCCATTCGCTTCTGATTAGGTGTCATGTTAATTTTCTAGCCTGTATAGGACTCGGTGATATAGCTTAGAGTAAACTTGGTTTATTAACGTGGGAACTTGATAGTTTAGTTTCAAGTCACATGATGTGGTTTTTTTCACTTAACTTAGCGATCCCTAGTGTTTTTGCTTAGGATAGTAATATTAACGATTAAATGAACTCAAGTAAGGAGAAAAGAGTAAAGTATAGGTAAAGGTTTGGTATAAAGAGTAAGGTCGAAAGTCGTTTATTGTTATTGGTAAAGTTCGAAGGTTGAAAGTTATATGCCATGAGACTTAGTCATTATTCTTATAGTAGTAGTACCCGTAGTAGTAATAACTTAGCTTTTTGCAACCTTTTCATTTAAAACTTTGAACGGGCAATCTTAACGCTTTATAAAAAAGATTAGTAAGGATTTCTTAGTGTTTTAATAACGTTACCGTCGCTTACTTCCAGATTTCCTTTGTAAACTAATGTAACCCAAAAGTATTTTCTATTCTCCTACCGTTGTAAACTGGAGAAATAATAATAAAAGCCCTTCAAAAGAATCTTTCCTTTAATCTAGCCGCCGTTATTAACGTAGAGCGTAACTGGAAAGTAGCTTCTTCTTTTACTTAGCTTATCTACGCTAAAATTAATAAATATTAACCAGTATTGGTAGAGCTTTAGATGTTGTAACGTTGTCGATTCGTTTAGTTGAAGTAATTGTAGTATTACAGTAGTCAAGTAGTGGATGTATTGTTTTAGGTTTGGCAGACCGCTAACTAGTCGGTACAGTAATTTATATAGTCAATTATATTGCCTGTACCTTAGTATAATGTAGGCGTATACTATACTTTACTTTTAGCTAATACAGTAGGTCCACACAAATAATACACTCAACTTGAAATCAATATGTTCAACTTTACTGTAAGTGAAATTAACCTACTGTACTGCAAATATTACTATTCAAACAATTTTGCTTTATTTGAGTTATGTTATGTGTTATTTTGAGAAATTCGATATATAGTGCTTTTCCTCATTATTGACGATATTTGAGTATTGTTATAACAATTAATAATTTCTTCTTAGAAATATTTATATGACATGCTAAATTATAAAGATTTTTAAGCTGTAAAGTAAATATATTGAATACGTGTATCAAGTACTAATTCAAATTTTTACCAAGTGATTCATTCAAACATTTTAAACCCTTTTATAATTTCATGGTAAAGTTTGTGTTAGTAGAGTTTTATATAACATTAAGTATTAGTAATAGGTTAATCATTTTGAAAGGTTTGTGTTATTAGGATTTTTTTTATAGTTGTAGTTTCTTGTAGCACCTAACTGCTTGCTGATTATGGTAATGTTATCAATTCACCTTCAAAACCGGCGTTATGCATAAATTCATTAAGGTGGTCATGGGAAATCCTTTGGAATACTAGACCGAGTGAATTAGTCTAATAAAAGAAGGATCAACTCTACCTCAAAATGGTTTCCTCGATCATAAGAAAATTAACCGCTTATTTTGAAGTTTTAAAAAATTAGCCTAAATTTTATCTTCATTAAATCGATTACTAAAACACCTATTGTTGTTCACAATTTCACCTGATTTTCCTTTATATATGAAAAGATTCAATTTTTACCCCCAAATTCTTTGAAATAACATCTGATCATAAAATATTAAAATCTTTTACTTCTCGTAAGAACGAAAGATTAATCTCAAGCCTATCTATCAAAACGTTTATTTCTTGAGTTTTGGATATCTGCTTTCGTGAAGCGTTTAAACCAAGCTATTTCTTTCTTTGACAATAATGAATGTGAAGAGATAAAAAGTTAATGGAAATTAAGTAGACTAAAGAAATCATTTCAATTAAAAGCGGGTTATAATGAATAACTTGAAGATTGAAAACCACGACTATTATAATCCTACATAGTGATATACAATTTTGACAGCAATTATCTCAAGGGGCTATAACAACGAAGATAAATGAATTAATAAAAATAACATTATTTACTTGATTCTTTTATCAAATATTGGTCTTATTGTTTTTGGGGAATTCAATCAATGACATAAATTGTATTACTAAACTATTTATTCATTTTTTTCACATTGTAAATATGATAAAACTTTGATAAATTCATGTTTTAAGGCACACGGTTTTGAATCTAGAATAATGAAGACTTTCGATTTTAAATCTCATTGAAAAATGAATGGTTAAAGTATATTTTTTTTATATATTGCCTAGCAACTTCCATTCTTCAAATCTCAGCCAGAAAATAATAACCTAAAATACCTCTAGTAACTAGCACAACACTAGACAAAGTTTCTATACACGTATTCATGTTATGGTCCGACCTACGATGATAAGCCAAGTAGGTGCCAAATGGGATTTACTATTGAGTTGCAGAAAAAGACTAAAAGAGGCTACCATAGTCTAACGTGCAGATTCTTTGGGTAGGGCCAATGCCCAGCCCGTTATATGCCCTTATATGTGCCATAAATAGACCGTTCCCTATCCGTATACGAGTCGTATCCGGTTTATACTCGGTCCGCGCCCAAGCCGAGCCTAGGCCCATCCCGTTACATGTATAGTGACGTAACTTATAGGCTTAATAACCAAAGGCCTAAGTCCATGACATGCCCCCTTCTCCCTGGATACTGTAAGGGTTACGACACCCTTTTGAATAAATACCAAACGTGGGCCGTACCCGCCTAGTACGCGGGTCGAGCGCAAGCCGGTGACATTATACCCAATACATCGTATAAAACTTCGGCCGATCCACCTTATGTTGCCAGCGCCGTATAAGGTATCCATTCATGCGCCTTATAAGGCCTGCTTTTTGTCGCTGGTACCATATAACGTATCCGTTAACGCTTCGTATAAAGCCTCCTTTTTACCGCCAGCGCCGTATAATATATCCGTTAACGAGCCATATAAGGCCTCCTTATTGCCGCCGGCGCCGTATAACACATCCGTTAACACGTCAAATAAGGCATTTTTCTTGCCGCCGACACCGTATGACGTACCCGTTGATATATCGTAACGCGCCGTGTAAGGCATCCTTTTTACCGCTGATGCCGTATAATTCGTTTATTAACGTATCGTGTAAGATTACGTTTTTACTTTTAGTATCGAATAATACGCCCCTTATAATAAGTTACCCTTATCGAATCCGGTTCGATAATTCCTATAAATACGGACGTCTCCACGTAACCTTTAAAATTTCCCCCTTTTCCCTTTTATACCATAGCCCCCCCCTTTTTTTCAGCTACCTAATTATAACTTTTCACGCTTTTTTTTTATACATAAGTCAGCTAGCTATTTAAGCTTATATATCCATCTTTTTATTAAGCTCCTTATTATAGCTAACGTATTTAACGGTCCTGGCTTCAGTTACGCTATAGCCAGCACTTCCAGAAAGAGCAACAAGCCTCTTCGTAAGGTATTTTACCTTGTAATATAGTAATACCTTATTACTAACTACTAATCATAGTCACCTTAAGTTATAAGAGATCTTCTTATCTTCGGAAATAGTGAGGATAAAAATAAGCTTTTTCTGTTATAGGCTAAAAACGCCTATATGCCGTATATTAATCGGTTTTTAAACTTTGGCGTTGTTCCATTTTACGTCCGAGTTTATCGTATGAAAGGGTTTCGTATAGGTTAGAAGGTCTATAGTAAGGTAAGCTTATGGAAAATCTTTATGAGAGGCCGACCACCAATTAATTCCTTTTTGCAATATATTTAAAAAATATGCTTGTTTACGGTTTTAACCAATTTACGTGTTTTTTTATGTTAGTTAGTTGTTACGGCAAAGGATAGGAATTATATCCTATTTCCTACGCGTAAATATTAGGGGGATATTCCGGATCATCGACCCGTTTTTACCCCTGCTTTTTCCGAACTAGTTAATTAGTTTACCCGGCTTCGTAATGTCGTTCGAGCGTAGGAAGTTCCTATTATTCCGGTCGTGTAAGCCGTTATTCCTTTAGCTATACGTTTACGCTGCCCTTTTCTTTCGGGTCCGCATTTACCTCAGAACCCTTCGTCACTTTTATTATATCGCCTATTTATCGAAATAAAATGCCCTCGAGTAACCGAACTTTAACACGTAACGTTTTTGCCCCGGCCCCCTTTAGCTACCGCCGAATACCCTCCTATAGTTTTAGCCTAAAAGGCTAAAATAATATAGTTACTTAGGTTATATCCCTTATAGCTAATACAAGTTAAAGCTTATAAAATGTTACGAACGACGTCTAAGGCTTAATTATACGATTCCCGATTTCGTCTTTATACTATTTACTAACTTTTTATAGGAACAGGTTAATCGATACGACCTCGAGTGGGCGTAAAATTGTACCCGAACTAATCGAGTTGCCTAGACCCAAACTAACGTATTAAAATTTTTAGTAGCCCGCCTAAAAGGTTATTCCCCCCGCCCCGTCTTTTTCCCTACTGCTCGTTAACTGTTATCGTCGGCTTTATCTAGTGTCCGTCCTTTCTAACGCCATTCTTTATCGTCGGCCTCCCTTAAAGTCCGTCCGTCTTCGTATTATTCGCTATTGGCCTCTCTTAACGCCCGCCTCTTTTCGCGTTATCCACTCTCCTTAGCGTTGCCTCACGTACGGCCCGCCTTTTACCAGCCCCCTTTTTCGACGCTTACCGATTCTAGCTATATCTTTTACCGTCATCCTCCCCCATTATCTCCTAGCATTCGGAGTCAATCGCAATAGAACTCCTAACGTTAATAACGCCGGTATTCGTTAAACCCAAATAAGGATGATAATAATAAATAGATATACCTTTATTAAAATATAGTAAAAGCCGCCTTACGGTTGGATGTTAATCGAAATAATCGGGCAGTGTTTACTCAGCTCCACTTAGTGTATTATAACCTAGTTTAATAATAAATTCTCCTTTTTATTTACCAGTAAAGTATTATTTCGGGGTTATAAGCGATTCGCCTCATGTTTGTCTTTTAGCATAAGTTTAATATCGTCGTCTAAATATCGGCCATAGTAAATCCAAAAATCTTTCCATTTCGCCTCGACTCCGTTTAGGGTTATAATATATTAATAATTCTTTAACAATTCCTATTCCGGCTTATTATTATCTTTTTACTTAACTAATATGTAAAGAACCCTACACTTCCTTGTCTTTATCGCAAGGATATACTATACTTTGAATTCTTCATACTTACCTTTTCTATATCATCTGTTATCAAAACTGGCCCCGTGTGAATATCGAATAAGATTTACAAAAAGAGGGGGTCTGAAGCTGTACTTTTAACTAAATCTATATAGAATACCGGATATTTACTAAGGATATCTAACACGATATTTAACGGGTTAAAAACACCGACTACTTGGTATTAACTATAAAGTTAATTAAGCCTTTAATTCGAGTAGTGAATCTTCATATTACGAACACTTAACCATACCTAATCCCCTACCTTATATCGCTTCGCCGAATATCGTTTACGATTCGCCACCATTTCAATTTACTATTAGATATAAGTTATTACCGCTTAAGCTAATTCTTTCCCTTCGCGTAAATAAGCTAAAAACGTAACAATTCGACCCACTAGACTAATTAATAATATTATATTCCTATTTACCCTCGGGATATGTAACATTTCGTATTCATTTATCAAACAGTTCGTATTAAACCTAGTAACCGTTGACTTCTAGCTATTCAACGTAAATCAACAAATGGATAGATACAAAACCTAATCGTATTGCGAAAAGATAATTAAGATATGTAAATACTTTTAAATCTCTTGGTTTACCAGCTTAGTACCGTTATCTATTTAAGGGTAATATACCGTAAATAAAATTTATTTGAATTTTACTAGGGACTGAAGTGTCTTTTAAAATATAACTATCTAATTCGAATCGTGGTTACTAATAATAAAAGCTGAAAACCCATAAAATCTTCATTATATATCTCAAAAACACTCCTCGTACGTATCCGAAGTTATAAACCATATAGCTTTTAACTGGACCAACTTAAAAAGACGATTTGTAATAACTAATAAAGATCGAAGATTGTTATTAATAACTAATAGATCGACTATAAAGTCGATCGAAATATACGCCTAATACTGGTTAGAAATAGAGAAAAGTTAAAGTAAAACTTAACGTAAAATACAACGAGGTTTCGTCTCATTATATTACGTATATATTTAACATAAACGTCGAATATCTACGACTATCTCCTTTTATTAATAATCTCGTTAAAACCGTAATATGAAATAATTTTACCTAGATAACCTATAATAGGTAAGTTGTAAGTTTATTATAATATCCTTGTTATTAGTAATTTCTTACTCAGTAACTATAAGCGACTACGGTAACATAATGCCCTTCGTGTGTTAATCCAGTAGTTTGTAATCTATATTAGTTACCTTACCTTAGGTGGAAAGCGTTTAACATCTTCAGAAACCGCTGAAAGGCGAACCTTATATAACGGGGTTTTTTTTTATTCTTATAATTCCGTTAACGTATCTGGTTTTAAAATAAGGGAATTACTCGATGTTAAAGATGCTGGCGGGCTTAACGCGGATTGGGCTCGCGGCGGTACCGCCGATGCCATCGTACTAAAACCCCTTAGCATTATTTCCGATAACAACTCGGGCGCAGGCCGGGCGCGGGCCGGGCCCGGGGCAGTATTACCTTCGACGACCCTTCAAAAGCTCCCAACCCCCCCTTTGGATACATATTCTCGTTATTAAGCAGCTAGTCTTCCGTCTCGCTAAACTCCTTTACTTAACCCGCTGCAATATATATTCCTTTAATATATAAGTTTATTCATTCTACGGTTAACATAGTAATAAAAATGGATCAAAAGACTTGCGCGCGATGTTCCTTAACCTCGTGATTATCTTATAGCTTAGGAGTTAACGTATCTGAGCGGGTGCCCTAAGTTACGGACCTATACCATAAGTAGTATTAAAAAAAAGAAATGACCTCGACTTTTTGAGCTTAACGTTCCGAAATCAATCATGGTAAAAAAAGATACTCCAATCCCTTATAATCTGTTAAAATCTTAAAAGGTATACAGAAATTGGGTAACTTAAAAAATTACGTTTTTAAACAGGACACTACAATAAGGAGTTTCTTATCGTAAATGGTATAATGACGTTTCGTATTCGTTAATCGTACCAAATTGTAAGCTACTGACTTTAAAATACCATTTTCATCCCGCTACGATAAACACCCTTTTAACACCATTTCCGAATAATTAATTTCCACCACTACCAATCGATTTAAATCCTAATGTTCCAAAATTGAGGCTGTAATAAAAGCATCTTTTAAGGTTTAAAATAGCTGTTCCTCTCGCTCTATCCAAACCTAACAAATACCTTACTTTGTTAGGCAGAAAAAATAATCCGTTAACTTGAAGAATTTACTAATAAAATCGCGATAAAAGTTAGCAAAAACTAGAAAATTTCGAACCTCCTGGACTGTACGTGGTAACTCTCATTTCCGGATTACCCGGACTTTTTCGAAGTTGACCCGGATACCTACTTTCACCATTATAATGAATCCTAGGTATTTTACCTCCTGAACTACGAATTTACACTTTTTAAAATACAAATTTAAACCCTTATTAAGAAGATGTTTTTAAACCTCGCGAATTTTCGTTATATAATCCTGTTTGATACCTAAAAAAAAAGACTAGGAGGTTGTCTAAATACATAGTAATAAAATTATTCAAAATATCTATTATTATATAATTAGTATGTCGCTAAAATGTCGTGAACGCTCCTGCTAACCTAAAGGGAGTAACTATCTATTTAAATAATCCGAATCGCGTGCGAAACTTCTTTAATTCCTCCTACTTAAATTCCATTCGAATACGGTAAAATGCCGCTCGAATATACAACTTTGTAAGATATATTGACTTCGACAACGTACGCAGGGTTTCCTTAATTCAAGGTAAAGGAAATTGGTTTTACTTTGTAACTTTATTTAGTATCTGATAATCGATATAAAACCGTTACCCCCTCTCCGGTTTACGAATTAGCAATACCAACGCCGCCGCCGATGAAAAGCTCGTCTGAACCTTACCCTTATTTACTAACTCTGTAACCTGTCGTAAAAACTTAAAAAGTTAATTTCGTAATATCGAATACAACGGCCTCTAAGGTCATTTTGGTAAAAATATCTTTTCCTTTAGTTTAATGTAAATATAGAAGTCGAGTTTTCCCTTATATAAAGGTAAGGTCATAACCTTGTCTTTATTCAATAAGTTGCGAAATACCGATAATTCTAGTGAAAGATGCGACTAATCCTTTTTCTCCTTAACCGTAATCATTGCCGTCAATTATAAAATCCGCGTTATTTTGCTAAAGATTATAATATAAGCCATCCGGGAAGGGTCTCCTATATGTTATACCTTTCAGTATAAACGTTACATTAATCTGAGGAAAACTGAACCTATTACGCCCTATATATCCTTTATCCTAAAATGTATCGGCATTACATCGACAATTGAGTTTCCTTAAATTTAAATTACCAAACGGTTAACATCCGTATCTAAGGTTACCTATTAATGTCGTATCCAAGGTATGCTAGAAATTATATCCAGCGTTATTCCTGTAATAATATATATTAACACTGGGTTCAACTATTTATTAATATTTATATAAAATTTGGTTATTTGGGTCGTAAGCCTATTTTGCCGTAACCCTAATATCGTTTTATCATTTTGCGGATATAATGATCGAATTTACTTCAACTTTAACCGTTATGCCAAAAAATGATAATAATTATAGCCAAAATCGATTTAAATATTTAGAAAGTAGGTGTTATGAAAAAACATGAAGAAAAGGAATGTTTCCTCGTTTATACGTATTTTAATTAAAATAAATTCCTTGTTATTTGATTTTATAACTACGCTGTTAACTATGTAACTCTTCAACGAAATTATGTCTAGAAGATAGGCTTTTCCCGTCGCCGTTCATAGGGAACCTTTTTTTAACCTCTTTAATTTAGGCTACATACACTTACGTTAAAGGTAATATCGGGCGGAGGTCGTAACCACGTTAAACAAAATTTAGTAAACTAGAACGTATATAACGTTTCGAAAAAAATCTAACTTAACATTCCTTTATTGTCGTTCACGTAACCCTACGTCCCTAGTCTTAAATATGTACCGAACGGGTTTGTTAAGATAACTAATCGCGCTATTGAAAATATTAGCCGTCATTATTACGACCTTTTAATCAAGGCGTTTAAAAGGCATAGACTCTCATTATAACCATATTACCATTTGACCGTTAGATTTAGATGGTTTTCGTTAGTTAACGATAAAAACGTCGCTTTTAATTTAAAGATTTTAACTCGAACCGCGGTATTTCTTCAGGGTTACGATATAGTTTATTCGGCTAACACCTACCGTAATAAACTTATAGTAAATGCGTGGCAATATACGAAAGCGTAAATAGTTATACTTTATAGCCGAAGGCCAATCCAGGCCACCTATTTAAGTCAAAAGTGTCTCGAATCTAATGGAAAATAGCGCTTATAGGTCCTTATCACTTATAACCAAACCTTTGAATTCGACCAATATTTTATCTACCCGATAAAGGTCGTCGAAAGTCGATTCGATATAATCGAAAAACTTCCCTACATTATACATACCTTCGTATCCTCCAGCTTCGTAATAATCTGAAACCGCTTACTTTATCACTGCCGTATAATATCCCCATTCGTAAAAGAACGCGTATCGAATTTTTCCGATCCATATCTTATCCGCTTTCAATATAAATTCGATATTTTGGCGCGTTGCTGCCCACATAAAAGAAAATCCATAAAATTTCGGTTAATCATATCGTTTTAGTCCGCCTTAAACCGGTGCAAACGCAGCGTGAGTCGCGGTCAATTCGGTTTCAAGTTGTTAAATCTTCGTGACGACCCAAACAAAGTCGGACGTAAGGTCAATAGTTAAAGTTAATTAACCCGTTTATTACAACTGTTTAATAACCAACGCGATATAGCCCAAAATATTTCACAAACAAGAGATATCGGCTTAAATCGGCTCTAGAAGGGCTGGAAGTATATTTATAAAGGTGAAGGACTAGGTATTCGTCAACGGCCTATCTTTTCTTATAACGTTAAAGTATAATACCGAATTATTAAATTCTGTTATCGATTCGTCTAATATAAGTAATATTCTTTCGAAAAGGTAAAAATAAATCTTAATAGTATGTGATGGTCTGACTTACGATAATAAGCTAAGAATGTATCAAATAAGATTTACTATTAAAGTACGGAGGAAGACTAGAACAGGCTACTGTAGCCTAACGTATAAGATCTTTGGGTAGGGCCAATGCTCAGCCCGTCACGTTCCCTCACTCGTGCCGTACACAGACTGTACCCTGTCCGTATATGGGCTGTGTTCGGTCTATACCCGATCTACGCTCGGGCCGGGCCCGGGCCCATCCCATTACATGCACAGTTACGTAACCTATAGGTTCAATGGCTAAAGGCTTGGGTCCATGACAATTCAATCTTCATAATAAATTACTAAGTTTTTGAAAAACACTTATTATATAATGAGAACGATTGTGATTATAGAAAGAAAACCATTTAATTTCGATAGTTACAACAACTTCGAATTTTACGTTCTTTAATTTAAAACAATATCATTATAAATTGATTTATTTAGTCAAAAAAGGTTTGATTATTAACATAACGTCGGAGTAAGCTCCCGTCGGATTTTCTATGCGTTGTCACACTTGAGAAAACATTTGAAATAACCGATTAATGCAATTATAAAGCGTATATATTCACATGGTATCTCAAATTACAATTCTATGCTGATGATAATTTTGAAAAATGAAATACTATTTCTATAATACGTCCAAATATTACTAATGAAGTCTATAATGCACAGAAAGCTATGTGTTAAATAAATGAAGAAGAAATTAAAATTGCATTCCAAAAAAAATAAAACACATAAAAAATTGTGAATATGTTTAAAATCATAAATCAAGTTGACCTCAAAAATAATCAATTTCAATACTCGTTTTCCAAGTTTACTAATGGTAAATTTTCCGATAGTAAGAAAGGTAAGGGGTACGTATTTTATGTTTTAGCTGTGGTTTAATACGGTTCAATACGTATCAAAATCAGAGTAATATTAATGTAATATATTACTATAATTATATTTCAACAGTTTCTTACTTAATTTATTATTCATAGCCAAAGCCAATAGAGTTTAAGAAAACATTTAACTTCCGAAATTGGAAATCTAATACTATGATAACTAAGAGTGAGGTAGATACTACTTATTTGGAAGATAAAACGCAAATTTAATATTTATTGCGAATGTTTTGGCTATTCCCCATTTAATTCGATCATCCACAGGAAAATTGTGGGGTGTTGGGAATAAATAAAAAGATTTAATTTCAAATTAAACTGATTAGTAATTGTTCCACAATGAAATGTTAATTGAAAGTCGTATTTTATATCATATCAATTCTTGTATAGATGGATCCTTGGACGTTACAACGGTGCCAATTTGAATCGTGGTCGAAATAATAAGTAGTATTGAAATAGTCACGTGGTGGATGTAGAATCCAAGTTGGGCAGACCGCTAACCGGTCTGCACACTAATTGATGTAGGCCAAAACTTAGCCCATGCCTTATATTGAATTCGGTACTACACTTCAATTGTCTTGGAATTGATACAGTTAACTTACCCGTATTGCAATTAGCCATTGTTCCAAAATTGGCGACGTTTTGTTTTTGTAGTGCCAATACGTCTTGTAATATAATCAACCGGGAACGAAAATACTTTATTGTGATGGGCTGATACAACTGGATGTGGGACGGTTGTAAGCCAGAATTCTGTTTTTGAATTGATGAAGAAGAGACAGTTAGGGCACGGAATGAGCAGCTAGATAGCTGGACCGTTTCTACTATATACATCCTTCGGACCAGTTCCGAAGCTACATAACTAGGCACAAGCCTGTGACATTCCCCCTGTTTTTCCTATATCATTTATAAAGTATTGCCAATGCCTATCACTTTTAATCTAAAATAGAAATATTTTATCAATTTAACACTCCCATTCTTTCACACATATACAAATTGAACAGAGCCAATCAGTAAAGTTGGCTTCTTCTAACTGACAATCTTCTAATTTGCCAGGGTTTCTTTACGTCCCTTCTTGTTCATCGTCATATGCTTTGGTTTTGCCAGGTATTCAATCCACATAACCTCCGATCTGAATAGTCAACCTGTGACCATCCATAACATTTTAAGTTCTTCATTTGGTATAACCTGCATCATAGTATGAGCCGCGTCATCCTTATCATCAATCCATTAAAACTCTTTAATTTCCTTGCTTTTATAGGATTTTGTTGTGCTGGTCCAAGGCGCAAGTGCTGATATCCTGCCAGACAAAGCACGGACTACGTGCACGTAGTCTGTACGTAACTGCATATACTTAATATTTCTTTTTTGTTTAGCGTTACAGGCTAAACTCGGACTTTTGTTGTTATCTTCATGGACTATTATTACAATACCAAATTCATTGGCATTACCCTATATATAATCTAATGAATGGTAGCTGTAAGTTTTTGATTATCTTTTTCACAGCTGAAAATTTTGGCATTTAATTTTCACTCGGCCATAAGTCACCAACAGCAAGTACTATCAACAACAGGCACCACCAGCATCAAGTTTCAGCAGCAACGAGCACTAGCAGCAACCCCGTAACACCAAGTTTTCCCTTATCGATCATTTTCTTCCCCTTTAGCACGTGTCGTAATGCGAGATAAAGGTACTTCTTGAGCAAAATGTTAGTGTTTCCTAGATTAATCGCTGTTGTCACCGTTAGCAGTTCGCTGCAGTTGTATAGGTTAACTTACCTCCTTCTTCAGCCCCTTATATCAGCTTAGCTCGTTCTTCAGCCATTCAAGTCAACTTAGCAGTTTTAATTGACGAAACCCCTACATTAGCGGCATCTCTACCACTTACGTCTTAATATCGCTTTTCAAAAATTTCTTCATTGTTAAGTTCTCTAAGTACTCGCATTTATACTCCAATTATAACCACTCCTAAAAAGGATTTTTAGTTGAAGTATTGTACGTAAAATGATATTCGTATATATTAATTAGATGTAGGTGTTGATACTTTCTGTATTCATATTAAGTAATTACACATTATATTACAAGTTTCATTTGTATAACTAGTATCATTCCTAGAGAAATAAAGAGGTCATCGTTAATCGGTAAGCTTTCATTACCTTCGTCAGTTCTCGTCTCGTCTTTGTAAGTCTTTGCTCTACTTTCATAAACGAGAATAGTCACCATACCCTTATAAGTGTTGAAAAAAAGACAAAGATATAAAATAAGCCTTGACATCCTTTCACAATTCTTAATAAATGGTCAACGTTTGAAAAAAGAAAAGATAGGTATTTTCGATTTCGAGTTTTCCAATTTTAACGATTGTGGTATCGTTATTATGAATAAAAATATTTTTTATCCAAATATTTCGAGTTTTTGGCAAAGTCAAAACAGTTTTACGGATGTAAATATAACTATTGAGTCTTAATTTGATGAAATGTCGTTCGCTTTATGCCGAAGTTATGTAATATATTGGTGGAATGTTTGTTAATCTTTGATACCAATTTTACGATGAATTACCGGGGTTTCAACGCAGTAATAGATATTGTTATGATTTATCTTATGATGAAAACGGGTTATGCTACTAAAAAGAGTCGTATGGTATCTTTCAAAACGCAAGGCTTAGTTATTAACCAGGTTCTATTAGAGATATTCATATGAAAAAGTTTTTTTTAATGCTGGTGTGAAATATATATTTTGACGGGGCTTGGTTATCCATATTCATACGGTATTAGGATTCGATATTGAAATGTCTTTCTTTTTTTGTTAAAGAAGTTAGATAAGTCAGAATTTTATGGGAAAGTTTAAGGGGAAAAAAATGTAATTCTCATAGCTCGGAATAGGAGGTATTTTGACTAACGTTTAATATCGCGGATAAAGAATTAAAACCGATACAATAGCCGTAAAAAACCTTATAAGTATAAATAAAAATACCGCTGAAATCTTCTCTAAAATTGAAGGTACGGTTGGATTAATAACCGTTATTGTTGATAGGTCTTTATAATTGCAATGTAGTAGATTCGAATCACTGTGGTCGAATAAACTGGTGCTGCATTGATATTGTTGATTGGGATGTGTTGGTTCTAAGTTTGGCAGACTGCTAGCCAGTTTGCATACTAGTTTGCATAGCCAATCATTTTGGCCTATGCCATACTTTGAAGTAAGCACTTATTGTACTACACTTGTAGTGCAGTGTATTCAAATCCCATAAACTGCAATCAATTTGCAGTACGTATAATTAACTTTACTATTGGTAAATTTGATTTGACTGTATTAAATTTTACTGCTATTTCAATACTGACAGATTTTTGTTTTGTGTATATATGTTAATGTAACTTGCCATCAATTGGTAGTAACCTTTGAAATCCTTTCTTAATTCATAACTTGACACCAAGTTAGACCCCTGTTAATTCCGATCAATCTATATTAAAATCAACCTTAATTATGGCTCTTTGTAGCCTTTTTACTACACCCTTCCGAAACCTCTGTTCTTAATTAACATGTATAGGTCTTTCCCTATAAACTTATAAAAATTAGGTACTTTACCAATGACGTACCTTTTACTAGTAATTTAAATTATTGCTATTGTTACTTTGGTTATCGTTGCCGTTAATATTATTACCCTGACAGTTTGCAACTTTACCAGTGTAGCCCTATTCCTGCTTGTTACATTCTAGGGGGTTTACGTAACTCTCGATTAGTATAGTTAACGTATTACTATCTAAAAACCTTTCCAAGGCGTTATTAGGCATAGCTTTAATTATAACGTTAGCGGAGTAATCTTTATCGTTCATTTATAGGCACTTATAGATTTTCTGGGCTTCGTATATATCTCTTAAAGATTTTTTTTTATCATAAGACGTTTTTCATTAGTTGTACCTAATTTTAATAGTAATTCTTCAAGTTACCGGGAGTTAATACACATTAATATAGGTATCGAAGATAATCTTAATTATTTAGTAATCATTTTTAATTTTCCGTTAATTATTATACTGATATTAAAGCTTGCCATTATACCGTAAACTTTTAGAGTTAGTACACTCTTTATTATCTGTTTACACTTAATGAATATCTAGTACATAAGGTTTCTAGTGATTGTAAATATTTTTAGACTTTTTTTCGTTGATAAGTATTATTAGAATGCTGATTAGCGACATGAGCTTAGTATTATTGGTAAATAACCCGTACGTAAGAATTATTCACTTCGCTTTCATTAAATTTACGAAAACCATGTTAATTTCTCTTTTTACGTTTTTTTCCCGCTATTTAATTTGTTCATTTAACTTGTTAAAGTCTCTATCCTATAATTCTTTTTACCGTACCATAACAGAAAGGTCGTACGATACCTTCGGCTAATTTAATATAACAATGTAGGCCATAAAAGCCCTTCTATTTCAATATCTATAGTTTTACATCGTAAGCCTTGTCGATAACCTTCAGTCTTATAGCTTAATACTTTCAACGTAAACTAATATAAATAACGTGTTTAGTTATAATACTATAAATGCAACTTAACCATTTATTGAAGTTAAGTAATATTACTTCAATCAACGTTTAGATTGACTTATATTTTCAGGGCCTGACTTTTCTATAGTACGTTATTTCGCTGTTACAAACCGTGCATCTCTGGAGAAAAGTGTATTATCAATTTCTATACCTTTAATACCAATGGTGATTTCCTTTGTAATTCACAGGCACGGATTAAATATTAAAGCTTTTATGATTGACTTATTTTGAAATGATTTTTGATACATTGAAAACTAGTATACTTTTATTTTGACCAATACATAAAAAGCTGAATATAACGTATTATCATGCCGGCCAGAAACTTGTCCCTTAGTTCTTTTAGAAATTCTAATAGTATAATAAGTTAAAAATCGCTGGTGAATAACGTATATACTTAGGAAATATCCCGGCTATTAGGTGTAAATTAACTCTTTACGTTAGTAGTCAAATAGGTAGCAATTAATATGATTTAACATTAATTATTTTTTCAAATTATAGGTAATTGGGTAAAGATTGAATTCGTATTATTATTATTATATTTTGAAACGATAATTTGTTACTTTTCATTCAGAAAGTTCTTAGTTTAGCCCTTAATTTCATAAACTATCCTTAATTTAGATTCAATAACGTTTTAGTCTTTGCATTATGTTAATGGTATAAATTATATAACTTCTTATGAAAATTGCCCGTTTGTCTTTATTTAGTCCGTTTTTATATATGTTTGGCCTGTAATATTAATAATACCTTCGTCACGTAATTTAAAGGTAAAATTTCCGTTAAATGTTTTCCTTTTATGATTTCTATGTCGTTCTATATACCTTGCCAGAATTCTAGTTGTTATCGCCGTCCTTTCATTTAATATATATCCTCCTTTTATGTGGTTCTTTAAGCTTTCAACGTTTTATTAACTTATTAATAATCGGCTTGTAAGGATTATATTAGTTCACCCATTCGATTTCAATGTTATTTACATTGAAACTTTTATTAAACTTAAGGGGTAGTTTATATGACTTAACCTGTTTATTTCGGAAAATTACAGGAATATTAATATTTTTAACCATTATGTTTCAATTAGTTATACTTAAGATTTTAGACTGTCTATTATTTTTACTTAGTTTGCGTCACGTAAATATTTTACTCTTCAAGGGGAGGGAAAAAACGTTCATTATTAATAGTCAGTTTTTGGTGATAAATGAATTGTTAAGTTGATGGTATATTGATTCCTTCTTTAGTTATTTTAAAGATTTAATATATATTACCACATGCCCTTGGGAATTTAGCGATCGTAGCGATTGAATCATAATACGTAAGTAATCCCTAAATACTGATAAAGTTAATATAAGTACGTTAGAGTCAATAAAGTCATTTTGGATTTTCACTGTTATTTAGCGACATGTTTTTTAACTTGTAAAACTTTCTATTTTCAATGTAAGGATATCGTACGCCTTTAGTAAAAGGGCATATTACTTTTCGACTTTGTTAATACTTTAGTAGATTTTAACAGGAACCTGTTTATATTAAATCCCTATCGATTTAACGTTAACTTAAAACCCTATCGTAATGAAGCTAGTACCGGTATCGTAAATAAACACGTTTAATACCCTAAAGTATGTGTTAATGTCCAAAATAAATAATACTTCTTATGGTTTTTTTCGCCGTAATAATTTTAAGGAACTTAAGGCCGTGAAAATTCGTAACGGAGTTTACAACATATAATACTAGCTTGCCATTCAGCTAAAATACGTTTATATGGATTATAAATTTAAAATGTTAATCCTTTTCAATATATATTTAAAGTTTGAAAAAACGTTACAATCTATGAAATAGTAGTGTTAAAGTAGTTTATTTGCTTTCAACGTTAGTAAGTCCTTATATTCGAAATCAATCGCTTTTAAAACCCTATAAAGTTTATTAGTTAACGGATAGTTCAACGTGTAATATAGTTAATAGCATTCCGTTCTTAATAAATTTAACACTATTATTTATCATCTTTGAAGATAAAACTAAAGGTACTCTGATTTAAGGTTAAGTAAAACCTTTTACTAGTTTTAACTTCTATTAACTCGTTAGTTTAAACATTAACGTTAACGTTAAGGTTTTTTAAGTTTTTAAAGTAAAGGGGGAAGAGGGTAAGGAACTTTAAGATGTGGAAAATAATAAGGCTAATAATAGTTTTAACTGCCGTCGATCCTAAGATTTTTTTTCCATAGCTAAAGTCGACTTTACCTTTACTAGCTTCTGTATACTCGAGTTTCGTAATAATATTAATATTCTTTCGCAACGCGATGTATTGCGAATAGCTTTCTATTTAGTATAGTGCAGCGCTAGTATATATAATAATCGGCTAAAATACCTATTTCGCGTAACAATTTTAAATATTAAAAAGGTGTATAGGGTTATTATCTTAATCGTTATGTAGGCGGTAGGGGGTTTTACCTGTAAGGCGGTATAAAAAAGCGTGGTAGGCGAGTTATTACATTACTTTCGGGTTATTTCCAGTATTAGTATTTTCGTATTAGCCGATAGCCTCAGGCTTATTTTCCCCCTCTTCAACCTTATTATCTTTGCGATTTTCGACAGTGTCAAAGTCATTATCAATAATAGGGGGGGAATTATATGTCGTACCTTATCTGTTTGTCTTTACGATTAGCATTAGCATAACGTATAGATTAATAGCTTTTTTTACCACAAATCTAATATCTTTTGGTATTTGAAATGGATTTGTTTAACTAACTGAAAGAGCTCGAGAAAAAGAATAGCCTCTTTCGTAGTCCCTTCCTCAGGTCCGGGCCTTCTGGTAGCTATATTGACTAGCCATTTCGCACTTCCGATTAATATAATACGTGTAAAAAGGGTATCCTTTATTTTTAATAAATTCCGGAGCTTGAAGTTACATACTAGTCGAGCCGGAGATTCGAGCCATTTCGATGGCTAACAAGGAATCTAGTTGGCTAAAAAAAAACCTTTGTAGGTGGCATTTGGGTATTGGAAAGCGTATTACAAATTTCTGTAGCTCATAACAGCTTGCGGAACCAGTTAGCGTAAGGTGTTTTCGCCTGATCTCCACGTTTCCCATTATTTATTGGCAAAATATTAGACTCTTAATAATTTGATTCAGAAAATTCATTTTAATTTCCGACTTTTTTTTGTAATTTATTATATTAAACTACTTACTGGTATTTTCATTGGTGTTATATTAGATAAGGTTAATATCTTATTTGAAATAACGTTTTAGGCCATCGTAGATTTCACTAATAGCGGAGTAATTCGTCTGGTATCAAAGATGGGAATTTTGGGATTGACCGGTAAAGATATTAGGAAATAACGAGTGAAATCCTGGTAGTTTAACTTTTATCTAACGTTATCTATTCGTAAACTGACGCAACGTAACATTCAGGAAGTAATACGGCCTAGAGTAATACTTTCCTTTTATTTTTCGTATCTTAATGAACGTGGTAATTACCGTGTAATCTTTATCCATTATAGGAAAACATGGGGGTAAAGGGAAATGTACTGGTCGTAATTACATTTTAAATACCTTAACTGGGAAAGGTATTAGAGTTACTCATATTAATAGTGAAAATATTTACCTTTAAGGGAGTATAAATTAGAAAGCTTGTAGTTGTACCTATAAGAAACCTGCGCGTAAAGCCATTCCTTTCTTAATTGGGTTGTTTGAACTAGAAGTGTTAAAAATTTTAGGGAAAAGAAACTCAAGGGTTTTCGCCACGAGAGACCTAATAATAATCTTAGTATTATGAGGTACTCCGAAGTTTTTATTTAATTAACTAGTGGATTTAAGGGCTTATGGCGTATAGGTTAATCAATTCTTTATGGATAGTGGTATTGGAGCGTTCATTTTTCGTAAAATAGTTTAAAATACTTATCTGGATTTAGAAATATCTTCGCGAACGCGTGTAAGGGTATCAGAGAATGCTGTCGCTACCAATTCCTTTTCTTTAATTTTTCAGGGTTTATTGTAGGTTTTCAATTATAATTTACTCGTACAGTATTTCGACGAAGTTATCGTTATTTCCGCCCTTTAAGGGTATAAAAATCCATCTTTTACGTAAATTAGACTTCAGCTTTAATTTCATTCACTTCTCAGTCATTTTTATATAATTAGCGTCTAATTTCGAAAAACCTCCATAAATTCGAGAATGGGTTCAACGCTTGTATTCTAGTCATTATCGTCGACGTCAAGAACGAAATGGCCGACGTAATTAATGAGGTATTCAGGAGTATATCGTTTGTTAACTTCCTTAATTTAAAGGTTGTTATCAAGGTACTTTATTAAGGTGGTTTTAAGGGATTTGATTGCTTTTTTCCTTATATGGTTGTCGATAATATTGAATCTTACGTACTTTAAAGCTATTGTAACGAAATTCAAAAGGAGAAAAAGATAAAAAAGTAATATAAAAGTGTTAGGTGTAAGTTGCCGTCGAAGTAAGTATAAGTTCAAGGTTACGGAACTCAATCCTTTTTGCGATTTGCAGTTGTAATAGCCGCAATAATACTAACTTCTCCGTTGAAAAACTTGACGATGTTGAGACTTTTGAACGGTTAATTTAAACCTTTTTCTTCAAAACTAATCCAGTAAAGGTTTCTTGGTATTTTTGATAAAAGTAATACTGTTTCAATTTTCAAATACCTGCAAATATCAAACGCACTTGAAAGGTTTTCCTTTTAGCTACCTGTAAATAGCAGATGTAGCCTTAGGGCACTACGCAAAAGTTTTCCCTTTATCTTACTTAATTGCAAATCGTAACCGGAAAGTAGCTTCTTTTTCTACTTAAATAATCTATGCTTAACTTAATAATCACTTATAAGTGTTGGTAGGCCTTTATCGTTGCAATATAGTCGATTCGAATTACTGTGGTCGAAGTAACTGGTACTGTATTGATGTTGTTGATTAAGATGTGCTTGTTCTAAGTTTGGCAGACCGCTAGCCAGTCTGCACACTAATTTGTATGGCCAAACGCTTTGGCCTATGCCCCACTTTGAAGTGGATACCTACTGCACTGCACTTGCAATACAATCTCACAAACTGCAACCAATATTATATTCAGTGTAATCAACTTTACTACCAGTAAAGTTAACTTGACTGTACTGTATTTGACTGTTATTTCAACACTGGCGGCTTTTTGTTTTGTGCTTACACGCTAGCGTAGCTTGCCATCAATTGGTGGCAACCTCTGAAATCTCTCTTTAATTCACAAGCCAACAATAAACCAAACCCCTATCAATTCTGATCAATCTATACTGAAATTGACATTAATTACAGCCTATTATAGCCCTTTTGCTCCACCCCCCCGAGGCTTCCATACCTCAAATCCCGTATACAGATCTTTCGCTACAGACCTTATGCAAATCAGCTACGCCACCACTTACGTACCTTCTACAAGTAATTCAAACTACTGCTATCGCTGTCTTTACTACCCTAACAGTCTTCCAGTTTACCGGGGCGACCCTATTCCTTTACGTTACATACCGGGCGATCCACGTATCCATCGATTCGTATAATTAGCTTATTGATATCCACAAACCTTTACAGGGCGCCATTAGGCGTAGCGTTAGTTATGACATCGGTAAGGTTATCTATACCGTTAATCTACCAAAACTTATCGATTTCCCGGGCTTTGCATACCTCCCTTAACGTTATTACGTTTATTATCAGGAGTTTTTCGTTAGTCGTATCCAGTGGTATTCGTAAAGGTTTCGGGAATCGGTATATACCACTATAGGTATCGGTAATAAACCCAGTTACTTGGTAATAATCCATTATATACCGTTAGTTATTATGCCGATATTAAAGCTTGCCATTATGCCGTAAACTTACCAGCTTATTTTCCTCCTTTTTAACTTTTCTCCCCCTAAATTGTATAACACGCTCCATGTAATCCTATTTAAAGGCAAAGGGGTACTACATGTAGTATATTACCTGCTTTATGTCACATTCGGCGACAGTGTCACGTATTAACTAACAGCCTTATTTGCTACTAATACAACATCTTATAGCGTTTGAATTAAACTTAATAAACTAACTTGAAAGCCTTAAAGAGGGTAAATACCCTCCTCTATAGATAGAGGTCCGGACCCTCTGTTAACCGTACTTGCCGAGCCTTCCGTACAGTCGATCAATATAATAAGAATTAAAAGGGTCTTTTTCTTCATTACTAAATTCCGAAGCTTGAAAATACATACCAGTTGAACCAGAAACTCGAACGGTTACAGTCGTTAAGGAGGAATTCAATTAGCTAAAAAAAACCCCTTCGCAAGTGGCATCAAGACATTACAAGACGTATTCAAACTTTTTATAACCCGTAACTACTTACCGAACCTGCTAGCGCAATGTACCTTCGCCAACACCCACGTTCCCCATTACCTGTTAGCAAAGCATCAAACTATCAAGCATCTAATTTAAAATGTCCATCTTACTTTGCGACTTTTTCTTATAATCTAATATATAAAACCTCTTCATGATGTTCCAATCCGTATAATACTAGGCAAAGTTGACATTGTCTTCGAAATAGACCTTTATACCATCGTAAATTTCGCAAAAAGAGATACAATTCGTTAGGTATCGGAGGTAATAATTCTTAGCTTAGCCGGTGAGAATATTAAGAGACAGCGAATAAAATCCTGGTAACTTAACTCTTATCTAGCGGAAAATATTAAGGAATAGGTGCAAATTAACGTCGAGGAGGTTATATGCCTTACCTTTATACCTTTCTTTTCCTCCTCGGATCTTAACGAATGTAGTAATTGCCGTACAATTCGTATCCTTCATAGGAACGCATCGGGGTGAAAGGGTAATGTTCTAGTCGTAAGGACCTTCTTTAATTAGCCAGAAAAAAGAATAGGGTTGCTGCTAGTACTGGTAAGAAAGATAGTTACCTCTAGCTGAGTTTCAAAGAAAAAAGCTAGTTATCGTACCCATAGTAGGCTCGCGTGTAAAACCGGTTTTTCTTTAACTTAGCTGCTAAAACTGGACGTACTGATTTTTTTGGGGGGAAGTAGGCTTAAGGGTTTTCATTTCAGGGGACTTAGCGATAATCTTCTTAATGTTAAGTGGTTCGACGAAGTTCCTATTTGATTGATTAGTGTAAAGCGCTAACATCAATACCTCTGGTTGCGTTAGCAGCCCTTACTTCATGCATTCGACTGCCGCTCAGTGCATACTCCACGCTGTCACGTAAAGGTACCGGACTACCGAATAGGTGAACGTATTTCTTATTACTAATATGTAAAGAGGCTTAGATGAGCTAAGGGTAAAGGGGAGGTCCTCTAAATCGAGTATAAGAGCGGTGAGATTCCTTAACACTTTTTCCTTTTCCTTTAAAGTTTTAAAGTTTAAGATTTTAAGGACTTTCTCAGTTGAGCCAACTCGAAAAAAAGTTTTTACTAGTTTAGTTACGCTTCCTTTTGGTACGTAAATACCTTAGCGCTTAAGCTAGGCCTTTAATTTGGACTTAACGGTCTTTTAAACTACTTTCCATATGTTAATAATCCAGTCGTTTAAAAATTCGCGATACTTACAGAAAACGCGATTAGGATCTTTACCGTTATTATGTTCTAAGATAAATCAGCCGACCAATTTATTCAGGTGTTTTTTAATTGACTCCTTATCGACGTCGTATCCCTAAAGATCGTATTTGTAGTACTTAATAAAAACTGATCTGAGGGTGTTAACCTTTTCTATAAATACCTGACTTAAAACCATCTTAATGGTTTGAATTTTGGAGGACGTGTAAGACGTGTAAGGCGAGGCACTTGATAATCTTTGGGTATAGGGACTTAATGTTTGGTATTGAGTCGCGTAGAAACTTGGCGACTTAGTAACTTGGTGTAAGGTCGCGCGACGTGGCTTTCTTGGTACGACTTGGTGTTTTCGCTCAGAGCAGCGAATTTGACAACTAAGGTAATGGAAATAGTGAAAAGATTAAAGTAGAGTGAAGGTTTAATGTAAAGAGTAAAGGTGAAGGTCGTTTGGTGGTGCTGGAGGTTAAAGGTTATTCTTTTAGCGTAAGGACTTAGTTGTTTTTCCTGCGGTAATAGTATCCGCAATAGTATTAACTTACATGTTTGCCAACTTGCCATACTCTAAGACATCTAACAGTCAATCTTAACGTCTTCAAAAAAGATCTAAAAAGATTTATTAGTGTTTTTCAAGTAGCAATACCGTTGCTACCTCTAATCTACCGTAAAAACCGCCGTAGTCTAAAAGTCTTTTCTACTTACTGCCGTAAAAAACGACGTAACAGTAAAGGCCCTTCACAAGAATCTTTCCTTTACCCTAGCCGCCGTTGTTAACGTAAAACATAACTGGAAAGTAGCTTTTTCTTTTACTCAGCTAATCTGTGCTTAACCTAATAAGTACTGATCAGTGTTGGTAGGCTTTTATCGTTGTAACGTAGTCGATTAGAATCACTGTGGTCGAAGTAACTTTTGCGTTATTGATATTGTTGATTGATATGTGTAAGTTTTAAGTTTGGCAGACTGCTAGCCGGTCTGCACACTAATTTGTATGGCCAAACGCTTTGGACTGTGCTCCACTTTAAAGTGGGCACCTACTGCACTACACTTGCAGTGCAGTCCCACAAACTGCAGCCAATATAGCAGTCAGTATATTCAACTTTACTGCCAGTAAAGTTGATTTGACTATACTATATTTGACTGCTATTCTAACATTCATCGTATAAATGCGGTTGCTTTTAAAATCGAGTATTTGAATATCATAAATATTTAAGTAAATTTTGAGATTTATATAAAAAGTAAGGGTATTCTTGATCCGTTTCGTTCACGTGACTTAATATTTTGTGTTGGGATATTGAAAAACATTTTAACCACTATTTAGGCATATGGTAGTTATATTAATATTATTAATAAGGTTTGAGGTTTTTAGATATATTGATTATATTTGTATTACCAAGTTATAACTCTACACTATGCATCTTTCAACTGTTACTCTTCCCTTTATTTTATTATTTTTACTTCTTTTTCTTTTCCTTTTAACTAAGATAATAATACCTCTTAAAAGAGAATGTTAAAAACACATCAGGTAAAGTTTATACTTAGCAAATAGAACAGTCAGTACTTGGTACATCTCAATACCAAAGATAAGAAATACTCAGGAGATTAGTATTTCCTCTGGAGCACTAGTAAGAACACTAGTGAGAGGACTAAAGAATAGTATACTTAGGTATAGGAGGATTGAGATGGAGATAACACCTGTATACTAGTACTTACTATTACAGGGTCTCAATCATAATGATCAAGATCTCAATGACGATTCTATTGCTTATATATCAAGAAGTTCTCCATATAGATTGTAGGTATTCCAGAACATAAAAACCTATACAATATCTCATTTCATAGTAACTTCAATATTAACTAAGAGCCTTGGATTAAAGTTTGTAAAATACTTTATCAATGACTTATGGTCGACGTATGCTAACAAGAATGCTACTTTCCAACACTTGATATATGACATCGGTTGCTGTATTTTATACTTGAATTTCAGAAGGCTTAATGAAGACTTGTTTCCCTGAACGATTTGTATCAATGATTCAATACATGGAATATCAACATATAGAAAAACATAGACAAACAGAATAATCCTATGCTGAAATTAAATCATATAACCGTAGAATTAATCTGTTAATTATAAAAGTTGATTAAGACAATTTGGAAACCTATATTACCAGTGATTAATAAATGAAGATCTTTAATGTATATATTAGTATAAAAGTTTAGGCGTCGCTAGCGATAGAGCTTATGACAATGCCTCTTAACATCTTGCATTCGTTAAGTTCTGCTTGAGATCCAGTTCCAATAAATTTCTCAGATATTATTATCATATTTTGCTAACGCTCCACTACCTTGAGTAATGACAAAGATGCCTATATCAACTTAGACTCAACGAATACTTCTCAAGTCTACTGATCAGTAAAACAGGAATGACAAAGCTCTCAATACAAGTAAAGCTTGTATCAAACTTACCAGGGAAATAATTACCAGGTTTTTTCGTATGTTTAATTTTTATAGAGTTTGAAATATTGAAATAAATAATTCAGAAGGAACGAATTTACCCGCTAATGTATGTTTGGTATAACTACAGGTTTCCCTCCCTCAAATCCATCAAAAGTAATTATTCTGAATACTTATACATCCTATTGAAAAACCCGAAGGATACGTAGGGCTATTACAGCATTTACCTACCTCTAAATATATTTCTCGTAAATATAAATTACGTAGCGATTACAGATTTCAAAATATTTGAGATGCGAAAAAAGAGTATAACAGTAAGCTGTAAAACTTCTTGAAAATTAAGTTAAAACTATTTTTCAGTATTTATCGTAAAATAAAGATTGATCTGATAGGTTTCTGCTTGTTATTTTCTAGTATTTCTTACTGGTTGAACTAAGGATTATTGATTTTGTTGTTTAACGAGTTACGTATTATTTCGTGATATCTATAACAGTTTCATAGGTTATTTTAGGCAAAATTTTAACCTTACTTAATACTATGAAAATTAGAACATGATCAAGTTGATATATATATTTGAATCTCAAAAAGTGTTGGAAATAAAAATAGATCTCTTGCAATAAATTCTCGACAGTTTCATGATTTTTTCAATAGGGTATGGGGGATTTTGAAGTCGTAAAATTTATATTGTACTATCAAGTCTACCAGTTTTTGATATGATATAAGAAGTACAAGTATATCTTACTGTATTTTCACGCTATTAAAAAGGGTTTCTTTTTTTTAATTCAACTTTTTACTTACTGATATAATGACTCAAATACAAAATTTGACTAGTTTATTCTCTTATGCTCCTCATATCGTTAATTGAAGTAACTATAAAAAAAACCTTATATTTTTGTCATATCAATCATGAATATGGAACAATTAATTCATTTGGGCAGGAATGGGCTTTGGATTGAAAGTTTGAATGGTGACATGCGTAAAGATAATACTTGAGTTTCAATGTAATTTAAATTTGTAAATCATTTTTTTAGAATTACATGAATGAATATTGTATTTGTAGTAGATAATAATTCTTACTCACAAGTTATATTATTGTTAAAAATCGATCGAAATAGGTGATGTATTACGTTCAATACTCTTTTATTTTAATTAGAAACACATTAAACGCGTTATAGCTTGTAAGGGAATGAAAAAAAATGCAAAGAAAAAGAAGAACCATCTAAATTCATTGACTGGTATGAGTACATATGCTTTGAAACATCATAGTAATTGGCTGATTACGTCTTTTTGTATCTCTTGATATGTTATCTCTTGATATGTGATAACCTCCATTACCGTTATCAAGTTACTGACCAAATACTTATATATATGTTGACCTTTTGAGATCGTTATGTGAAGCTGTTTTTTTTTTTTTTTTTTTTTTTAATTATTCCTAATATTGGAGTTGCACAATGCTCAATATAACATTATTTTTAATGCTTCATATGATAAATGGATATTGATATTGCTACGGTTACTAACTACATAAATACTAGTAGGGTCGACGTTAGATTTGTTCTAGGGAAGTATTTTTCTTTTTACTTAAGTCGCCAATTATAATTATAGTCACCAAGACTTTTGTTTTCCACATATTGAAATCTTTTGTTTCTTTCTCTCTGGTCTCCAAGGATATGTAAACAATTAGTGTTAAAGTTAACTTCCAAACTGACTCATTATTCAAGTATGAAAGATAAAATTTATCGCTCAATTTGAAATGGGAATATTTATAGTTCAATCTTGAAAAACCAGAAGCAAAAGTATAGAATTTGACAATATCAAAACTTTTTAAATTATAAGAAAAGTATATTTAAGCTGCGACTAATAAGCCACATAAAATTCATAAGATAGTTGTTTTTAAATATGTTGATCTATCCGTATTAGAACGGATAGAACTTTTTTTTGTACTATTTTCAAACGTATATAAAAACGTCTTTCAAATAATAAGTACTTTAAAAAAGATCAAAACTTGAATTTCAAAACTTTTGAAATGATTTTCATTATCATAAAAATTCTGAATTTTAGTCGTCGGAGATTTAAAGGAATTTTGCATCGTTAAATTTGGAAAATAGTTCTTATGAACGAAATACGGGAATGGCTGAGTTTGTTAGAAATGAACAAATATTTCTAAGACCCTAATCATATTGATTTACGAAACTGTCAATAATTTTGATGAGGGAAAATTTAAAGTTAATATCAATTCGATATGAAATTAGTGCAAATAGGTGATTATGGAATTGTATCAAAGAATTGATGAGGCTGAAAAGATAACGCGTTTTTACTTCAAATCTAAGATATAATTACATTAGAAATCGGTAGTTTTTTAAAATTTGAAGCGAGATCGGCGATTTCAGCGAAGTTATTTAACCATACTTTTTATTCCAATGGCTTAATATCAACATTATTTCTTTTCAGTGCGTATCGAGGTATAACGAATTAATCATTTCTATTATCAAATACTCAAAGGAAGGTCAAGGCATATAGAAAAGTTCTGAAAGAATCTTCACAGGAATCCATAAAACGTTAGATTAATAATGCGTTTTCCCTCAGGAACAAACTATTCTCGACAAAGGTACTATTTTTTCCACTATAAATGATGTCGTCATTTGGAATGAACCATATAAATAGTATAGTACTTATAAGATGCTAAATATTATAAATCCAAATTAATTGGCTAAAACCATTGACGGTTTTATTATTTATATATAATACAGACTACACCGTAAAAGAGACCCCCTAAAGATATGTATGTTTTATTGAAGATCCCTTAGTCGATCCAATCCATCAATACTAACCAGTACCGACAATTGATAAGTTAATGAAACTACGTTGTCACGAACATTCAATTAATTGGGGAAATCACACGAAAATGAAAGATGTTCATGAGAACTATAAGCCTGTTGAGATAAATACTACAACTTGGTTATAGTAAAAGAAAAAGACTGATAACTAGTTGTTGTCAAAGAACGTATTGAAAGTATTATTAATACTTCGTGGAAGTTTGTTGAAGAAAAAGATCAAATTAAAATCGATGATATTTTCACTTATGGCATAGTTAAGCTATTACTATTCGTATCGTATAATAGTTAGGATACTACGATATTTACATCGGGGATAGTTTATGACATGAACCTATAAATTACGCATAACTTGTATGAAAAGTTAACTTTCATTTCTTCAAAGTATGGTATTAATGTCAAAGCTCAAATCTTTACTTAATCTCCTATGGTACAAAAGATCAGATTATATATAATCGTTAAACTTCTTGCTAGTTTAACTGTAGACTCAATCGATTAGTTTACACTTATCATTTGCTATATAATTTCGAAATAAATGTAATACGCTATCAATCTGCAACAGATTTTACTATTGAAATTTCTGAAAGAGTTTTAAAAATGTTTGTTATTAAAATGACTATATATTGCGAAAATAAATCTTATAGATTGACCGAAATGCGAGGTTTTACATTTATTATATATGGAACGTACATTTAAATGATATTGAATAGGAAT
This sequence comes from Anisogramma anomala, assembly GCA_038502455.1. Classification (NCBI taxonomy): domain Eukaryota; kingdom Fungi; phylum Ascomycota; class Sordariomycetes; order Diaporthales; family Gnomoniaceae; genus Anisogramma; species Anisogramma anomala. Next base: position 9,094,986 of record JASMMZ010000012.1, on the reverse strand, counting down.
TTATTGACGTTAAATTTATTTTGGTTAGGTACAAACGATGTAACGTTTGGAGTTATTGGGGATCAAAATTAATGATACAATTTTCCTTGTTATGGTAAGTTTTATTATAACAAAAGAGCGTTTTTTAAGGATTTGGGTTTTTATAAGTGTAAGTTGTTTAAAACGTTAATTAAAGATACGTAATAGAAATCGAACAGGTCTTTAATTCGTATCTATAGTGTTAATATCGATTGCGATCTAGTTCTAAACTTACGTTTATGAAGGAAAGATAGCAGAATATCAAATATGGACAAAGCCAACAGTATAAAAACCCAACTTACCTTAAATGAAAGGTTCAAGAAACATATATTTAAACACTCTATTAACGTAAGTTCTGGTTATATTTTACAAGTGCGACACATGTTTGTAATATATAAAATAAAATATTAAAGAGGTACAATAGGTATATTTAGTAGTGGATATAAACTTTGACAAAGGCATGAACATAATACTCATTTATCTAGTGACAACAAAATTAATTAATTTTGTCGCAGGTTTTTATATTAATAATACGTAGTTCATCTCTCAGATTGTATTTCTTATATTACTCATTGATAAATACAGATCTGCTAAGTAATGCACCATCACTGGTAACTTTGTTTATGAGATATTTTTCAATGTAAATGTCTGAAAAAAAACGTGTTTATATTCAAAGTTAAAAATATTATAATGAGATTTAATATTGGTATGGTAATTTACTGTCATTTTAATATTATAACTTAACAGTTAGAATGGCATCCAATTCCAGTGGTTGATTATATTGACTCCCGAGGCCGTTACAAATATTTTCTTACGTTTGAACCAATTGTTCAGAATCATTTGATAATAAAATGTATTCGCATTCAATAAAACATACAATGTTTAAAACAACGAATTTAGGTAAATGACCGAAGGGGGTAATCTCGCCGAAACTATACCAAAGTCCGCTCTTAACAATGCCTTAGAAAAGAGTATAAATATTAATAAGTTGTCTTTTTATATTGAAGTTTATGACAATCGGCTGATATGGAATACATATAGTCAATGAAACTTAGGTAAATTGGAAAAAACATAAGATTTATGCGTAAAAGAAATTTATTTGAAATCATTAGAAAACCCGGCCGAATTTGTTATAAATAAATATGAGATGAAGTATTTGTATGTGGGAAAAAAGGAAGTTCATATTAGGAGTTGAAGGTTAGAGGCCTGCAATTATGTCAGGATTTATGTGTAAAATGTATGGAGATTGATAGTGGAATAGTCGATAGAGATAGAAGGAACTTTAATTGCAACCGTTCATTAATAATAGTCTATATTAAAATGTACGTACAACAAAAAAAGTCGCTTGTTTTGAAATATCAGTTAATTGCAATACGGTTAAGTTGATTGTATTCACTATAAATCAATTACAGTATTGTACCCAATTCAGTATAAGGCACGAAACAAGTACTATCTTTTATAATCTAGTGCATAGAACGGCTAGCTGTCTACCAAAATTAGAATAACGCATGAATTCCAATGCAAAAAACCAGTTGCTTGTACGAGAGACGTGAATGGACTACGTTTCATCGATAAAAACCTAAAAACAGTCCCTATAGATGATATTTTGTAAAATGAAATTACTACGTATACTATTGTTGAAGAATTCAATGCAAATATATCTCTAAATTTTTATATACAATTTGATATATATGTAGTTCTTTCAATAAATGACATATAATAGCCGAAAATTTCCAATCGTTCGTCATATTCTTACCAACGGTTTATATTATTAGCCAAAAGTCCTTATTTTGTATCCTTACCAAAATAATTTTTGAAAATTGAAATATAATTATTGTTACAAGTTTTTGATCCTATTATATATACCAATCCGAAGTCAATTTTAACGTACAGTTCTTCAATAATCTTTTCGTGATATCTTCAATTACAATATTTTCATATATTTAGGTAATATATTTTCTGTCCAATTCTATACTTACGCGTTTCAAGGTTTTATAATTTTATCGAATCTGTTCAATGGGAATCAATTCCCTGTATTACATTAAATCATTCATCGTATTTCAAATCGTAGAAGGAAAATATCGCACAGGGTTTTTCGTATGATATGGTAAGTATACATATTTCAAGTAGATCAAAACTAAAAAAAAATCATCCCATTACAATACAGTTTTTTATATTGTTTGGTAATTTTCAAACTGTTGTAACTTTGAAGGCGATGAAATTCCAGGTTAATTCATAATAAAGTATATCTGGCGATTATGGCCCTAATGATAATAACTTTTAATGTAACTGATTTTAACTATTATTTAATGTTTTTATTATATCATTATTACAAATTCTTGGTTAACGTCTTTTTTCACATCTTTTCCGATACATTCATTAGCAGACCCCACATTTGTTAGTGCTGCCACCAGACTTACATACGATTCCTCAACATTGCCAGCGAAAAGTTTTTAATGGCTTTCTCTATAGCCAACGTCATAGGGACCGGACCGACCAAGAGCGCCCTCAGTGCGCCTACAAAGACCGCATAAACTTTGTAAATGCTTAAGTGCTTTAACAAAAGCGCTAGGAAACTGTACTACCACTAGCAGAAAATGACGTTATTGTTTCACAAACCCAACGCTTTAGTGCTGAATCCCTTTATAGGATTATCGATGTGTAAAGGCGCGATTTAAAAATTCGCGAGTCCTTTTACCATACTTACAAATATATTATCAATACATTCTTTATAATTTTTGATGAATCCGCCTATACTATGTATCGCAAGTTGGCATTTAATATTGCGGCATACGTTATTAACCACCTCGTAAACAGGAGCTTAGAAATACAAATAGTTGAGCCTTTATATAATCCTATGCCTCCCCCTTTTTTCCTCTCTACGCAAACCGATAAAGTTCAAAGGGCCCCTCAAAGGGCTTTTTGTATGTTTTTTTCCGCTACCACTTACAAGACGACTACAATATTACCGGCCTTTTAAACGAACGAAGGCATAACGTCATTTACCCCATTAAATTTTACTTCAATTACCGTAATAGGTCGTAATAAGTTGTTAGTCTTCTTAACTATGTAAAAGATCCCTATATATACGAAAAGACATTAGGGTTCCACTTGCTACTTCCCAAAATGAAACTCCGCGTAATATATTACACCCTAAAAAGCGGCGGAGGAGGAGGACCTACTGATTTTGATTAAGATCCCTAAATTCTTTAAATGCAATGTTAACGGGTTTTCTTCCTGGTACGTATTCTTAAACCGTTTATAATTAAGCCCCCTCATAATTAAATCAGTAAATAATATTTTTAAGAGGTATTCAATAGGATATAACGATATCTTAAGTGAAAACAAATTTCTTTTTGTGGAAATATTGCCGATTTTACTTTTTTTATTCAATATAACATTCCTCATGCTTTATTAGTCCTGATATATATATACGGTGAAAATAACCTTATATATTATGTATACAACCTTGTGAAAAGTATCGCTTAAAATTTCGAAGGTTATCAAAAGGAAATAAAAATCTAGACTACAATCGTATATATCGATTCCCAACCTGTAGTATATAATTGAAATCTTTACATGGGCTTTACGACCTGGTTTTTCGCTTTTTTCAAAGCTATTATATCTTTCCGTCTTCTTGGCAATCACAAGCAATTGATAGCGATAAATAAGTATCATAGGCTTTGATTTTATAAAAGCAGATATTTATGATAATATTTTAATATTCATTATATTAGTCCCATCCAATACTTTTATTGTGAGATTTGAGCAAGAGATTTTATCCTAAAATCGTATACGACGACTCTCAAATGTTTTATTTATTACGCACCATTTACTTCAGCTTACGGTAATTACCCAGCAGCTTTTAAATGGAAGAGTAAAGAAATTCATTCACGTTTCGAGGCACCAGTTAAAAAAGATTTTTTTTTTTGGAAAAAGTCTTCATAATACGAAGGTAACAGTGGAGGCTTAGGCTAAAAAAATTTGTACTATTGGTTTTAGCGAAACGAATGTTCACTTTACTAAAAGGGGCCGCAAAATAAAAACCATTTATATTATTATTCAACAATACTTTGATGGTAAGGACGCGGTTCAACTTGTATTCTTTATACGTACTATTAAATCCAAAAAATACATAATTGTACAAATTAATACGATTCTGTTACGTAAAAATATTTTTGCGAACTCCGGTTTATACTAAACGGCCGGAATTGTCATCGCTTGAGGGGAAACCGTTACACGGGACTTCATCGATAAAAGCCCCACCTTTTTTGCTATAGGGTCCGGAACTCTCAAATTATACGCAGTTTCAATTATATCGGTGAAATTCGGCCCTCGCCTGGTAGAAAAGCCGGTTATAGTAACTCAATCTAATTTGACTAAACAAAGGTCTTCTAAAGTTACAAAAACTAACACTGGGTTTTTCAAGCCTTTAACAATGAAAACCTAACCTATTTTAAAAACCGTAATTAAAGCTTTCAGTGATAAGGGTCCCTCGACGATAATTTTGGTTACTTTTATATCTAGATACAAATTCCTAGCATTTTCTAACGCCCTCTTCGATTACCAAAACATAATAAGTATTACGAACTAAGGTAATACAGCGAAAAAGAATTTTATCGCTTTTTCGAGTTGAATTAACTTTAACTTTTCAAAATGTAAAATACACCAGAACCAAAAACATATGGGGCAACTAAGCGTTATCGAACGATGAAAATAAATACGAAGTTTATGATTATTTGTGCAAATATAAGTAAAATAGTATCCTTGCACCAAGTTTTTTTCATAGATTACGCGGATAAAAGCATTAATATTATTAACGTTTTAGAAATTTCGTGAGGTAGAAAAGATAACGGTCAATGTTTTATATAACGTTACCTGGTTTAATATTTTTTTCGTTCATCCAAAATTTGGGGGAATACGCTTTTATGTATGAGGGTTGGTACGAGATGTTTTTGGTAACCCAGTTTCGAGTCCTATCCTATATTAAGAAAAGGGTCTCTTTTACCACTATGTAATTACGGTCGTGTTTATAAAGGGACTTTTTGTATTTATATGTTAACGGTATTAATATAATTAATGGATACTAGGAATTATTCAATAACGAATTGTTGCCGAAAATTTGTGTTTGACTACAAGGGTGTATAAGTATTATTGAAAAGAATATTAATTTCGTATATAGATAAGCGTAATATACTTGAGGTAACACGGGTAGTGGACGGGTTTTAAACACCTAAGGTCATATAATATGAATGTATTTTAACGATAAGCTAAAAATTGTTACATATGGTTCAAAATACATCTTTAATATTACCTTTACTAATATTACTGATGTTAAAACGGTAAACCGATTAAGTTTGAATAAAGTTTCCAATTTTCAGGTTTTTTACTGACCCTTTTAGCGCAATGATTTAATATATTATTAATTTCGTGTATTAAAGTATCGAAGACCAGTTTTTTCAGGTTTAGAAACCCAATAGCTATTATTATAGCCTTCTTACCACTCACTTTCGATGTCAATGATTAAAAAATAATATAAAAGTAGGTAATTTGTTTTATTCCGCGGTCTATAAACGCATTTCTCGCGGTTGGTAAACTCGTTATAATACATGTTAAAGTTACAAATGTGTAAACATTTAAGTTGAACCGGTTTCATCAATATATAAGAAAAGCGAATGCGACTCAACCGTGCTATGCGGGGTCTATTAAGCATATCAATTTCCTAATCAAAATGTAATGGGTACAAATTGGTTTATAAAAAACTAAGCTCAATTAAGCCGCCGACTAAGTACACGTATACAGCATTATAAACTTTTATAAGTCTGACTTTTTCCTCAGAATCCCTGCATTTCAAATAAATAGTTAATTCTTTTATACGCCTATTCATAAGCTTCACTCTTGTAAATAATATCTGTAATGAATTTTAAATTACCAATAGTATGAAAGATATATTTTGGGGCTATTAAAATGTGTTCGATGATATTATCTATTAAGGTTCCAATATTTCCAACGAAAAGATCCGTCGTAATATTATTTAAGTTTGTAATATATTTGCTGAACCTGATGATATTACTTTGTGCCTAATTAAGGCGTATTGAAGTTTCATTGCATGGCTCATTTGTATATTCTATAATAAGTATTTATAATGAAAGAGCTTTTTATAGGTATATCGAAAATGTGAAATACGTTGAAAATTAAAATTGAACGACTAAAATCTATATAAACTATATTTTTAAAGGCTTATGGTTTTAATTCCGGTGTTTTATAAGAGGCTAAAGTGTATGGTAAATCCGAGAATATCCAGGTTGTTTATTACTCAAAAACTGATTAGCTTTCATAGCGGGGTAGTAATATTCAAGTAATTTGCTTTAAACTTCATTAAGTTCTTTATATACGATATCAAATCCACCTCAACTGAGGTTAAGGTTATATCGATCGTTTTACATAACATATAAAGTATTTTCAATACCTTACTTTATAACCACTTGATTTAGAAAGTAAATGGTTTAGGTTTTTATTAAAGTTCACTTATCGTTAATAAGGGCTTTTTAACAGGTAATGTGTAAGTCTCTGTTATTAAATGATAATTACAAGGATTTCAGATTTTAATTACGATGTCTTAAAAAGTTTTCCTCCTTTCTTGGTCATTCATATAATTTATATGATAAATTTCGCTAAAATTCAATTTTATTGCATTTCAATTAACGTCGACAACCATTTTTTTACGACCCTTGATTGTTTCAAGTTTCATATTCAGCGATTGTAAAATTACTTAAAGGAGGCTAACTAGTAAGATACTGATAATACGCTGATATTGGTCCTAAAAAGTCTATTTTTTACATATTTCTGGATGTTACAGTCATATTAACTTTAAGAAACGTGGAAGCCCTCACGTTCTCACTTCTATAAAGCCGATATATCCGGCTATAAGTTCATCCTTAAAAAATAACTTTCTTAGTATGTGATATTTCTGGTTTTTATTCAATTCAATTTTATCAAGCAAGGTATATGTCGTAAAATGTGTAATAAGGGAGTTAAAGATCGTCTAACATTATAATGGACTTTTACGTATAAGATACGAGCCATCACTATATCTTTTACGTATAATTACAGTTAATGCGGTCGTAGGTGATTAGGTTATAATATTTTTTTTTCCAGAATTATCATACCATTCGCCCACCAAACGAATTTCATTATGGGGTTTCCCATATTTATTTTTCACTTCATAAACAATTTTTATTAGGAGGAGTTTGTAGTACCTGTTCGTCACCAAATCAAACCTTTTAAATTGTAAAACATCTTATTCAATCAATGCAAATTCATCGGTCAGTGTCGATTTTGTAAATGGCTCATTATGAGAGGTTATAACTTCTTTATAGTGAAACTTCATACTCAGCTGTCGGTTCGCTGCCTGATTATAGGTGATGGGAAAAAAATCAAACCAAAGGTATTGAAACGTTTCTTATTTTTCGATCCAAGTGGACAACTATATTAGAGTTCGTTTAAATTTGTTAGCTTGGTGTATTCGTATTATTCAGTTGTCGAAAGATGTATAAGGATTATTATAGGATATATAGGGGTTAAGTAAAGGACTTTAAAGTCGTCGTGGACGCGAGGTACCTGCCGTCACTCGGAAAGTAGTGTTTTAGGGACTTTTTCGTCTATCTTTTCCCTCCTATACTTTCGTATCATCGTCGAACGAAAAGACCTCGAGCTCTTTGGCAATTTATGAACACATCTTTTATTTTAATGACTTTAATTTTCCTAAGACCAGTCCGTACTTTTCTATTTTTCAAACTAGAACCTATGATTATACTAGCAACTTTAGAACGCCTGTTTCTTGCGGACTGTTTCTTGTCGATAATACTCTTAAAATTTTACTATTAGCCTTTAAAAAACGCAAAGCTGTCATAACTTTCGCTACAACATTCACTCTATATTTCATTGTTTGAAACGATGCCGAATCCGTATAAATCTTCAAGTAAACACCAAGTATAAGAAATAAGGAAATAAGTTTATTCGTACCAAACTTATTATTCACTGTGTTCACAACTATTTACAAATTAATTTCTTGTAATTCGTCTCCGTTAACGTTGTTAAAAGTACCGTATTAGGTTTTTTTAATAAACTATAGTACCGTTTTCATCTCTCAATACCATAAGACTTATCTACTGGTATCTATCTACATTCCTTACCGGCTATCCTATTTTATATCCGATATTCTTTCAATTAGAAAGCCGTTTTATATTACAGGTAATTTTTTGAGGTTGTTTAAGGAGGGTACTAATCCATTGATCAACTAAAATATCTCGGCAATCTATTACTAAAACGCTTTGTATAAATTTCATAGTTTCACAGCACGTTGTAAAGTTGACTAAATATACAACTATTTATCTATTAAGGTATATATCATAGATCGTAATTTTATAATTAGAATGATTATCTTGTGCAAAACGACATTGAAATTTCCGAAAGGCTTATAAATCTAGTTAGCACTCATGTCAGACAATTTTTATAGCTTTTGAAGCCTTTCTTCCCCTATTAAAAAACCCGTTACACGAAGTAGCCGTAAAAATAGATTTACGACCGGATATCCAAATTATGGGTACAATTAATGCAATTTGAACTATATAAAGTAGATAACTTCGATTGTTTATAGTTGAAGGAAAAACCAAAAGTACCTAAATTTCAAATTGAACTGAATAAATATAATATTCACATATGATCGTGTTGATTTGTGGTAGTCCTTATTCTAACGGCAAAAGTATTCATTACAACTAATAGAAACGGAAATAAATTTAAAAATATATATAATATAAAATTTAAATATTCAGAATCTTGTAATTACTATTACTGTTCCGAATAACGTTTTACCTTTACCAAACAAAATTTCGAAATAATCCCTTGTTTGTTCGAGTTGGAATTGAGGAAAATTTATCGCAAAAACGTTGAATTGCCATTTTCCGGCGATTGAAATTTACACTGTGCCAGTATCTGATATAATACCCTAGAATCAGCTTTTATAAACGTCAGATAATGTAAATTGTAACTATATATAAACGTTTAACACGCTATTGACACTATCGAATCCGGCGTTAAATAAGAATAAAGAATTTTACAGTCATATATAAATAAGTTTATCCGTTTTCTTATGCCGGATCATTATGTAAATATCGTCATTCTTCAAATTGTCTTCATCGAAGGTGTATTTATATATATAAAAAAAAAGCTTAATTCCTTTTAATGATTTAATGATCGGTTATATAAGCTGAAAAGTCTCCTTGCGTCTCGTATTCAAGTGAACAATTAACCTAGAGTCATCTTTGAATGTATATTCATTTATATATCTTATGATTCGTTAAATATTAGCTAATCTTATTATAAACCATGTACCGTTGTCAAAGACTTATAATCTTTCATTTACTTTTACGAATGTATCGTAACCTTCAATTATATAAAACGTTTTATTTTTATTTGTAAGGGCGTCTGAATATTTTAAGTGAATATAAGTGACATATATTAGAAACTGGTAAATATAAACGTCGTCAATATTAATTGAAGTAATAAGGGTATAATAGGACAAAAAGTGGGGTGTTAGAGTGGTAGAAATTGTATATAAGGGTGGATATGTGGGATGTAGGTGTATTATATGTTTTATCGGAGCGTTTAATATTGGTTTAGACGTCTTGAGCGTTGGTTTAAACGTTTCAGAAGTTGCTGTAATCGTTTGAGAAACGAATGAAAGCGGTTCCCATATTCGTATAATGTAGTGATTGTCGTGATAAGTCTTCGCGAAGGGTTTCGAAACATAATAGCTTATGTGACCAAAACTTTTTCATACACTCTTCAAAAAGTATAGAAATATATCCAAAGAGTTATGAGTTAATAATAAATTAACATAGCGTTTAATAACTAAGAGGCACTAGCCGAGTTAATAATATCATATTGAAATTTTCCTTTTCAAAGTTACTTAAGGTTTTATAAGATTTCCTCGATTTAATATAGTTTTTGTAAATCGTAATATTGAAGTACAAAATAATTGGTACCGTTATAGCATCCCGTTAAGATAATTAAGCTTAACTTCCATTTTTCATAGGTTTTATATAATTAGCCAAGTCGGCTACTAATCAATTCAGTAAGTTTTTTACATTATCATATAGAAAAAACGATATATTATTTAAAAATAACTGTAAAAAAGATGAAAGAAGGAAAAAAGTGCCTGCAGAGTACACGTCTTAAATGAAATCTTAGATACCATCATCTGAGTTTTAGCTCCCTACCATACTCTCTGCTATCATGCTCCCGTTTGTTTGCGAACTATAGTAATATCTACGTTGATTAATATACCCATACTAACATTTACTGATAATTTATCCAGGATCAATTTGTAATAACCGGTCCTTTTATTAAGTTCATTATAAAGGGATCTACCTTTAATTTAGAACGCATGGAAAAGTTTTTGTTCGAATAGCTTAAGCTTTCGTTCCTTACAAAACTCACATTCTTTTAGTATAACTCTGAACGAACAACCTTTTTGAAAGCTATTTTTTTGGATAGCCCTTAAAGAGAATTTTATTTTAACTTGACAACAATAGGACCTTCCGCCGAATAAATTATAATTTTCGTCATATGTCACCCACTAAATATTATTACAAAATTAACGTTGAGAAACGTTTAAAAATTATCAATTGTTTAGAAATGTATAACGCGAAGCTCTGTGGTATTAAGAGATTATTCACTATTTTAAATAATTGAAACCTGGAATATTTTCTGATAATACAACGACTTGTTGAATAATAAGTTTTCCAGTAAAATATTTTTCCCTGGTTATTTTTTGGTTGGTTTACAATAAATGGGCAGAGTATATACGATTTAATACATTAATACGACGGGAATAGAATATCCTTGAAGGAATTTTTAATCTTCTCTTCATGAAACGAAAATGGTATCTTCTTTACCACAAATAAGTCGCTTTTACGTTTCTGCTGAACATACGTATTTTTCGGCTTACTGTTACCAGTGAATCCATTTCTAAAAACTAAAAGTTTTTTACCAACGTCGATATAAAAAATAGTTAGAACGCCGCTATTAACTGAAAAATCATTGATATTTGTTTAAGTTTTATGCTATGTGTATCTGATTGGATATTTCCAGCTAATATTTACGTTAACTAAAACAAAGTGTTTCATATTATCATTTCAAAATATATAGTGAAAGATAATAACATTTTACGTTTTCGCAACTATATTTAGATCTCTGTTGATAGGCCGCTTATTACTGTATTAGTTTAAACTACTTATAATTAGCTTATTATCTTCTACCTGGGCCACGACTTTATGATCTTTATATAATCTAAAGAATATTTCTAATTTTGACATCACCAGGTAATGTGAAGTTTTTAACATAATCATGATATTTGTGAGCGGATAATTTATGACCCAAATTGTTAAAAGGAACTCCTTTCACATTTACTGGTTTTTGAACGGCCTGAAAGTAATTTATCCATTGATCTTATATTCGACCTTCCTTAAAAGCGAGCTGATGACTTATATTACCTTACAGTTTCTACAGATAGCTTAAGCATAAACGTTACTCTAACAATAATGAGAATTGTAACCGTCAAAATTTATAAAGAGAAGTTATTAATTTATTACTGTCGATTTTACGAGTTTTTTCTCGTTGTTGTTTAGAATCGATATTTAAAGTAGATAAGTGGGTTTTAAAAATTCTTTTTGGGCTGAACGAGGATGACGTAACGCTTTAACACTGTCTGTTGCCTCAAAATGGACGGCGTCACCGAACGTATTAATAGGGAAATTCTAATATACTTACGTTTCTTCGTCATTTACACCTTCATCGGATGAAAACCTCCATTACCTGACTATCAATTAGTATTAAGTAATCAAGATATTACCACTATCAGTATTAATTTATTTTTATGACGTATAATTATTACGTTAATATTATATAATGCATCCGATATTTTATTATCCCAGCTACAAAACCATACGTTAGAATAAAAGATTTCGTTCAACGTATTCCCAATATTGAAACATCTGTATAAACTGCAATAGCGGCTACGTAATGAAATATAAAATAACCGTTAATAAATACCACTTTTTATACAAACAATTTTGGATTGGGTATTTTTTTGTAGCTTTTTAGAAAACGTATAATCTGTATTAATTTTCTCAACTTTTATTGAGTTTATCATAAGTAACACATTACACGTATTATTAATTCTCACGTGATCGAATTTAACGTCACAGGTAAGCGACACTCCGCTTTTATGTTAATCAACTCGTTCGAACTATTACCTATCCACTTCTGAACTAATAGGTTTATAATTATCAATTACTCGCTATCCATGATATTAATGACGATAACGAAACTACGCCTGAGTATTACATTGAAAGTATCTTACGAAACCGAGCTGAATTTTAAGTAGATCGCTGTCAAATTATACACCCCCTGGAATAACGAATATCAATTAAATGTGTAGGTTACTTCCGCCTAACTTGAACCCTGTGTTTAAACTTTTATAATACCACGGTTCTCGATACCTTTAAATTCTGTTACAACTTGGCCCAAAATAATGATAAACTATTTCAATCACTGCATAAACAAGCTTGATTCAACTTATCTTCAATTGTCAAACCGCTCTTTAACAGCTACTTTATAAATACAGAGTATGACGTGCGAAATTCTATTCTCACTAATATTAAAATTATTATAAAATTACTTCATCATATCCTCGTACTTGCTAATACCTTTGTTAAGATCTAAATTCAACCTCCTTTCCGCTAATGAATTTCCCCCTATACTAACTAATTTTGTTAGAATAGAAATAAAATGCAGTAAAGTTTAGTCCATTAAACTGTCAGTTTGGTTGATTATACTTACTGAAAATTGGCCACAGTTTGTGGGACTAACTGCAAGTACAGTGCAGTAGGTACCTACTTCAAAGTGAGGCATAGGCTAAAGCGTTTAGCCATACAAATTAGTGTGCAGACCGGCTAATAGTCTACCAAACTTAGAACTCACTCTACAACCAATTTCAATGAAACACCAGTTACTTTGACTACGGTGATTGGAATCGACTACAATGTAACAATAAAGGCCTACCAACATCAATTAGTAGTTATTTGGTTAAGTACAGATAAGCTAAGTAAAAGAAGAAGCTAATTTCCGGTTACGCTTTACGTTAAACGATGGTTAAGGGTAGAAGAAAGGTTTTTGCGAAGCGCTTCTATAGTATTGTGTCAGCTATAGCGGTAATACGTAGGGAAGGTCTCTGAATCGTGTTAGCTATCGCGGTAATTTAGGAGTAGGCATCGGTATCGCTATTGAAAGCACTAAGAAATATTTATTAATACTTTTTAAAGCGTTAAGATTAGCCGCTTCCAAATCTTCAAGATTACCAAGTTAGAAACTTGTCAAACGCCTATGTTAGTACTATGACGGCTATTACTACTACAGTTACTACTATTGTAAATTTAATCGTAAAAACGATTAGGTTTTACGACCTTGAACTATACCAACTCTCATGGCAAACCTATAATCCAATATTCCATAACACTTTTTTTTTCTCCTTACACTTCTTAATCTATGTTAAGATAGCTTTAAAATACGTTATAACCAATACCATTAACAACCCCTACCGAAAAAGGATTATCAAGGACCTCGATGTTATGTTCGTTAGGTATTACAACAAAAACTTATGGTTTACAAACCCTAATAAAAACCCCTTAATTAAACATATTACTAAGGCGATCGTCTTTTGCATTTTCGATTTAGAACTTAACGGAATAGTTTAAGGCCTAAAGACGTTTAAGTACTTTTGAGAGTATATACGAGAATAAAACCTCAACACATGGACGATAGCAAACAAATATATCAAACTTAGGCTAAAAACTGAACTTGTAGATCGAGGTATTGAACTCCCAACGAAGAAAGGGAAATAGGGTAACCTGGCAAACGTATTATACGAATACGCCACCAATGAATACCCCTAATAGATCTTTGAATTTAAGGGTAAAGATATTGCTAGCGATAGCATCCCTTAACGTCTTTATACGCGTTCATAAGTACCACCTTAAATCCAGATAAGTTTTCAGACTCTTTCGCCTAGAATTAACGGTTGAATACTATCAGTCGTGAGGTATTGATTAACATAAACACTGCAAGCCCTTAAGTTAACCAGTTAATTAAGTAAAAACTTCGACTTACCCCTTAATACTATTAAGTGGGTTATTATCAAGTCTCCTAGGGCGAAAACCGTTAACTCTTTTTCCCACAAGCTTTTTAGTACATTTAGTTTTAGCAGCAAAACCAAAGAAGGAGTGGCTTTAAGCGCGAGCTTATTATAGGCACGAATACTATCTTTCCCTCCAAGCTCGGCTAAAGGAAATCATCCTGCCCACCAGCACTATAATCTTTCCTAGCTCAGAGATATAAAAGATCTTTACGACCATTATATTACCCTTCCTCTTTAATACATCCTTATAGTAAATACGAATTATGTGATAATTACCACGTTTGTTAAAATTTGAGGAAGAAAGGAGAAGTAAATAATCTTGTTGACGTTAAGTTACGCCCGTCTTTTAACATTTGTTGTGAGATAAGGATTAAATTGTTAGGCTTTTACTTGTTATTTCCTAGTATCTCTACCGGATTAACCGAGGATTACTACCTTCGGTACCTGATTAATTATTCCTCTTTCCGTGAAATCGATGATGGCTTCAAAAGTCACTTTCAATACAATTTCGATTTTAAATAATACTACACCGATTGAAATATTATAAAGTAGTTTGACATATTGAATTATATGAAAAATACGGAAAGTAAATAGTTCTCCTTAATTAGATAAATAATAAGTTAATTTTTTGCCAATAAGTAATTGAGAACGTGGAAGTTGGTGGAGGCACTTTACGCCAGCAAGTTCGGCAATTTATTAGAGGTTATTAAAAGTTTTAATACACCTTCCAATACCTTAACATTACTTGCGAAGAGTTTCTTAACTAGTTGCATTTTTTCTCCGGTAACCGTAACAGCTTAAGTATAAGGTTCAACTAGTATATAGCCCTAAATTTTAAGGTTTAACTACGATAAAAAAGACTTCCCTTATACTTATTATATCAACCGTAAGGACGGAAGGCCAAGTTAATACAGTCAACAGAAGACCTAGATCTGGAGAAGTGATTAAATTACGTACGGATGAAGATATTACTTTTTTTTAAGTTTTTTAAGCCAACTAAGAAAATTTACTTTAAATGCTAAAAGATGTTGGATTTGCGGTATATAGGGCTTCTGGTTAACAAGACATATTGTTGTCGAACGCGAATTAAAGTAGATAATATATTGTATGTAATTCCTTTCCATTTTTAATAGGGATTATATCGAATAATTCAAAGACTTTAAAGGGAAGAAGGTTAAAGAAAAGAAAAATAAATCCTAGGTCATTGGTTGGTAAACAAATATTGGCACTGGCCTAGAAACAATGTAATAACTCGTCGACAACGCCTCTTTATACCGTTTAATATGTAAAAACCCTTATCTCCGATATAAATATAAAGACTTTGTCCTTACAATTTTTTTCACTATTTAAAATCAATACACGGACCAGGTTTTTACGGTATTATCCCGTATATTAAAGCAATACAGTACTTCATAGGAGGCTATTCGTAATATGTCGTATTATGAAGGCATACGAATACGGCTACGGAACTTGACCACACGAATGTTAATAAAGCTAAAGTCGGCTTTGGCCATGGAAAAGAGCTTTTTTTACTGGGATCAACGATTTTTATTACTGTTATTAATCTTGTTGTTCTCCATATTTTGGAATCCCTTATCCCCTTCCCTTTTTACCTTAAATATATTAAACGAAACCTCGATATTAACGTTAAAGTGTAAACTGATCAATTGGTTTACGTTAAAGCAGGTAAAAGGTTTTTATTTAACCCAAAATAAGGTTATTTTTGGTTTCAAATTCAGAAGCTAAAGATACTAGTATCAAACATAACAAGTCAAATTTCGTTAACTATATCATATATTGATTACTCAGTGACTAATAAGCTTTATAAAGTTTTGAATATAACTAGTTATCAATATATGGACTTGTTAGCGTGAAAGGAAATTACAAGGATTTACTACCTTGACCAAACATATTTACAAACCCCGTTAAATTTTAAGTCTACCTTAAAAGAAGATTAAGTCTTTCAATTTAATGGTTTCGTAAACATGTTTTTCCAAGACGGTAAGCTAATAATTTACGTTGTAAACTTCGATAGGGATTTTTACAACGTAAAGTTTCTTAAAACCATTACAGAAAAGGAAAAGTAGGAGGTATTATGTACTTTTTAGATTAACACGAACTTCAGGTTATAAAATAATTAGTTTACGACGCCGGCATCAACTTTAATACGATAAAGTTTTAAATTCATGTGAAGTAAATAGGGATTTAATGTAAATAAGTCCTTATTCAAGCTTCTTGTAATATCGGTAAGGTCGAAAAGGCTTACGCCTTATTACAAAGAGGTTAAAATATCTTTATCTTATAAATTGGAAGCTTTATAAGTTAAAAATACGGTTTTTAATACTGGTAAAATGCCTTAAAGATACTATTAGCCCTAATAGTCTTAAATCAACTTTATCAGTATTGGGGGCCTATCCACGAAAAATAACTAAGTCGCTACCATCTCCAAATACCTAAAACCGCATTATAATATATAGTAAATCCTTAAAGAAATTGAGGAAGAAATCGGTACGCCGTTAAGTCAACGACGCCCTTAACAGTAAAAACGGACCATTAACAACAGATGTGCTATCCCTTCCTCATTAAAGTAAAGTTTTTACGTAACGAAAGCCAGGAAAATGAGATAGGCCGTATAATATCTTGAGTATTATCAACTCAAATATAGTGGTGAAAAATACCAACGACCTTGTCATCTTTCGAATTACACAGCTTAAGCTGTATAGAAAATCCCTTGAGTTTAATGAAAATTTTGACGATGATAATTACCCCCTAACAGAATGGATTAGTTAATATAATCCTTTGGATCCAATTATTAACAAGATAATTAAACGTTGAGGACGTAAAAAACCACTTTAAAGGAGGATATACACTGAAAAAAAGGACGGTAACGAAACCTATTAGCTTGTTAGAGTATATATGGTGGCGTAGGTGTTTTAAAAGGAAACGTTTAACGGAAAACCTGCGCTTGAAATGCGTATTAAAGCCATTATTAATATACTAAGTAAACCCTTGAAGGAAAGCAAGTAAGTGTAATTGCATGGCTTTTTTATATCAGGGGTTATTGAACTTATATCATAAACGTAATTTAAAAGCTAAAATGTTACTGTTTTTAAGTTAAGGATAATTTACAAAGTGAAAAGTAAAATTACGAATTGGCTCTACGAAAAGTTACGGCTAATCATTCAAGGATAAAGTGATAAAGGTTAGGATTACATCGTTACTTAATCGCTTATAATCTATAATTTTAGCCAAAGTTTCATCGTCGTAATTGCTATAAGTTTAACCACCAGCGTTAAAAGTTAATTTATACGTGATGGCCGGGATATAACATAAATTTATATGCAATCTGCTACCGATTTTCAGCGGCTTATATTACTAAAAATGATAAAAACACTAATGGATAAGTTTCCAACCAATACGGTAATACGTTGTATTAAACCTCTATACATATTAGCCGAAGCAGACATCCATTGGGTTTTAATGTACCAAACCTACTTTAAAAACAGGTTATGCATCAAAACTTTAACGATTAACCCGTGCCTATTAATTACGAAGGGCAAAGATTTGGATATCGTAGGTATATAAACTAATGATACCCTTTTCCTCAAAAATATTGGGTTTATAGCAGCGGAATAACGTGCTATCGGGAATTTGGGCCTCTAAAAGTGTGAGCTAATCGACACGTTAGTTAAGAGCATATAACTTAACTTTAACTAGTTGTTAATACTCATTCATAACTTTAAAGCTAAAAACGACACTTATATTAGCTTACGCTAAAAAGAGTAAGCTACGAGTCTGACAACTATTGATAAGGCCAACGAGGTAAAATCACAGAGATACCTAAAACAAAGAGTATGTACGGCTTACATTACCACGCTATATTAATTGGAGGCATCGCAAAACCTATCTATTACGGCATAGTATACAAAGCCTAGAAAACGTGAACTTTGATGGGTCAAAAAAGGATTAAGTGGTAATTAAATCATTTAAAAGAAATTAATATAATCTCGGTAAATTTAATGAAGGTAAAGTTAATAATCTTTACGAATGTGTTTTTTGCCAATAATACTAACCTTACATTATAAATCGGATTCCTTATAATGTTAGTTGACGAGAAAAGGTATAAAAAGCAACTTATAATTGGCGTAAACATTATATACTAGATATCCGTTAAATGAAAACATATCATACGAAAAGTATGAACATCGAAAGTATACGGTATAATAACAAGCTTTATGTCTTCGACCTTACATCAACTTTCTTGGCATGGGTGTATGAACTACCTTGTTAAGGAGGGTAGGTGGCCTACACTGTAAACCCTAACAGTATCCACTTCTGAGAAAAAAAATCAGGTCCAGTCATTCTCAATACCATCACTTTATATGTATTCTATTCCACCACAATATCACTAATCGGCTCTTTTACCACTTGAATCTCTTTCAGAAACCCCTTTTTGGCTATAAAGATCGTCGTCGGCCCGGTGCACCGCTCGCGTAGCGGTGTATCCAGAGAATAGCTCTTATAACCAGCAATTCCGTCCTTCGCTATTTGTGCCAATGTAACCCTTCAGACTTGAACTTGCATTGCAATACAAGTTTGATTACTTTCGCGCTTTAAGGTCTAGACCTTTATTATAAGCGCTCGTACTTAACGGCTCTATTTATTTATTTATTTGTTTATCTTTAAGCCGTTGTCACCCACACCAGCGCTCCGCCTATTTATTGGAGCCTTTAGACTTAAACTTGTACTGTAACTATAATGCAAGTTTGATTTCATTTACGCTTTAAGGTCTTAAAGAAAGACATTTATTATAAGTGTTTACACTCAATGGCTTTATTTATTTATTTATCTTTAAGTTGATGTTACTTATACTGACACCTCGGCCGTTTGGTGGGGTTTCGACTATACTTTGGATACCTTTATCCGGCTCTTTATAAAAGAAATTTCACGGCATACCATCCGCTTAGTCATATATCATTTTGTATTTTTTTAATACTTTTTAGGCTTACGGTCCGTGGTAAAAACGTGGCCTGGATCGTAATTTTTTTATGAAATTTAAAGTACGTCTTTTACTGAGTTGTAAAAAAAAAATTCCTTATCGTCACAGGCTTTTAACCAATATATATATGTTTTACAGGTATTTCAATATTTTAGGACCTTTGTTAGATCCTCGATACGAATAAGCGTTGAGAGGGAACTAAAATAGCCCTGTAATACGGCACGTCTAAAGCAATAGCTTTCAAGCTCATTTTACAGGTCTTTAAGTTATAGGTTTACCTTAAGGCCTCGATTAAAAGGATGGCTGAAGGTTCGATTTTTAAAAGGTTTTGGTTTTTGTTTTTATGTCTTTTCGGTTTTTAAATAAAGATTGGGGCGTCAGATCTTTCGTTATAAGTGTACTCGGTTGAAATTCTTTTCCGAAACACCTAGTGGTGTCTTCCCTTTTTTACGTGAAACGTAGACAAAATTATACAAATATAGTCCATATTAGTAGCTGAAATAAGTTTATACCATATAGTAAAAACTAATACGGTTAATTATAAGACCCCAATGGCATTTATCATATACGTACACTACATTACCCAAAAATTAGCTATAGGTATATAAGATTAGGTTTCCAACCTTATGTATTCATTTAGTTGGGGATGCTTTCAATGGTTCATTTAATAGATTCCACGGTACAGTTTGGATGAAACAGGAATTTTTGAATAGAGTGATTGTTGTAGGTAGGAATACTTGAGTTGCGAGCCTTCCTGCCGGTATATGTATGTATTTCACATTAGCAAGTGTCACACTATACTAGTAATATAGTGGGTACTATCCGGCGATAGTAAATCATTAAAAAAAAACAAGCTTTAATATTGGTATAGTAACTAACGTCACATTAAATATTATTACTAAATAGCTAAGACTTCTTTGGATACCTATAGTGATATATATAGATTCCCAAAGCTCTTACAAATGTCTATGGAAATTAGGAACATAAAATCGAAAACGTTTAATAATAGATGTAATATCTTCAAGAGAGGTATATGAAATACGAGAAATTAGCGAGTTCCGGCAAATTAATAACAAAGATAATCCCGTAAACGCTATGATTAAAGCCACACCTAATAGCGCTCTAGAAAGGTTTGTGGATAGTAATACGCTGACCGTGCGAACTGAGGGCTATGTAAACTGCCCAGCACGTAATCTAGAGAAACAGTAAAGCTCTGGCAAACTTGAAAATTGCTAGGGCAGTGATATTAATGGTAAAGGTAGTGATAGCAATGCCAGTAAGTTTAACTACTAGCAAAAGGTACGCAGGTAGTGGAATATATGATACGCATAAGTCTATGGCGAAAAACCTGTGCACAGAAGTTGAGGAACGAGAGGCTCGGAAATAGAAAGCAAAGGGCCGCAATTGAACTTAATTCCACTACAGATTAATCAGAATTAACCGGTTATGGCTTATGGATTAAGGAGGGATTTCAAAGGTTGCTACCAATTGATGGCAAGCTACACTGGTGTACATGCACAAAACAAAAAGCCGCCAGTATTGAAATAGCAGTTAAATGTAATAAAGTCAAGTCAACTAGATTATCAGTTTAATTATACTTACTACAAATTGGCTACAATTTGTGGGATTGACTACGAATGCAGTACAGTAGGTACCCACTTCAAAGTGGGGTATAGGCCAAAGCGTTTGGCTAGACAAATTAGTGTGCAGACCAGCTAGCAGTCTGCCAAACTTAGAACTCACCCCACAACAAATTTCAATGCAACACCAGTTACTTTGACCACAGTGATTCGAATCGACTACGTTGCAACGATAAATTCCTACCAACAAATTTACCTAATATTTCGTTGATAGTTTTATCGTCTTTACCAAGCTCCATGATCGTATTTAATTCCACTTCTTAACTATTCATTAATCGTTACATTCATATTTCATACCAAAATACATTATTTACCGCATTTATACCTTCCTTATTTCTAAACAACATAACACGAAAACCCTCTAAATAGATGAGCGTTAACGGAACGGAACTACCGGTATTACGTATATCAACTTTGCGTTATATAACGTGTTGAATTATTATAGGCTTTTTCGTGATAATTACTTCGGTCAATACGTTGTTTAACCGTTTTTTCCATAACAATAAAGAAATTGAAGAACCGATCCACTGATTCCGGTACTAAACCTTAAACTCCAAATAAAATTGGAATAACTTATGAATAGCCTTATTCATATCTAGTTTGAAATTTACAATGGTATAAGTATAACACGAACCTCAGCCTATCGCGTTAATAATTTAAAGATAATATCACACACTAGTATGGAATTAATTATTAAAGAATTATTAACTATTATAATTCAATTGACCTATTCATTCCATCTTATAGAAAAACTTTCAAAAATAGTATGCTACACAATAAATATATTAGAAATGTATTTACCTAAGCGAACTGTTAAATTACACGTTAATAAACCCTTCTAAAAATACGTATTCGTTAACTAGAGTTGAATAAATTCGGAATAGCGAAACTTACGGTACGAATAACATTATCAATAACAGTAATTAGGATAATATTAATTTTTGTAAGCGAAATGGGGGAAATTGGTTGTAATGCAACTAATTAAGCAAAATAAATTATTAAAATGTAATTCAATTTCATTATTAAAACAAAATTTTTACTTTTTTGGTATTACAAAAGAGATTATTTATTGGGAGGGGGGACGGTACTAACTGGACTCACGCCAACACCTTCCACGATGTGCCAAGGTGCTCTACGACAGGTAGGCACCTTTTATGATATGCTAAATCGCGCTACAAAATGAGGACACTTTTTACACCATACCACGGCATTCTACGCCGCTTGTCAATAAGTAACCCGCTGTTACAAATGAAACAGACGCATTCTGACACCTTTTATAAAGTGCTAAGGTGTTTGACAACCGGTTAACAACTTTTATAACTGTTAGAAAAGGATTGTCGTAAGCCGATAGTAATATTACAAGGAAATATTTAGGCTAGTAATAGCTAAGTCATTAGCTCTAGCGATTACCATACTCTAAAGTCGCTTCTAAGCTGTTCCTAAACATATCTACGTCATGTAATCAACCACATAAGCGAGCTACTCCTTATTGCTAGCTTTATAACCATTCCTTAATAAGGGCCTATCTCTCTTTCTTCTTTTTCATTAAGGATTGAAGACAGTATCTAACTACCTTGGGCGACGGCTCTATCTTAGTCTTTTCCCATTAAGAATGCAAAAAAGAATATATTTGATTTACTTGAAAATCACAAAAATAACGCATTATTCATTTAACCACTTGTATTTCTTTATTTCAATACGAGTCATTTCGTCGAACGTTATATAAAAAGAGATTTTTATGAAGATAATAAATGAATTCAACGAGGTTTACAGTTTGAAAAAGAAAAAAAATCAGGTTCTATTGAAGGTATAGAGAGAATTAAATTTTGGTTCAAGAGTATTGAAAACTTTTTAAATAAATTGCTAATAACACAAAAATTTCAATACTTTTTCTGTTGGAATAGCAGTTAAATTCATTAAAGTCAAGTCAACTTTACTTACAGTTGTTGATTATACTGATTGCAAATTGACTGCAGTTTGTAGGATTGACTGTATTGACTATAAGTCAAGTACAATAGGTGCCCACATTAAGGTGGGGCACGAGCCAAAGCAGTTGGCCATACAAATTAGTGTGCAGACCGGCTAGTGGTCCACCGAATTTAGAACCTGCAACTCAGAACTAATTTCAATGCAGCACCAGTTACTTTGACCACAGTGATTCAAATCAACTACGTTGCAACCATGAATGCTTGCCAACATTTTCAATCAATTGTTTTGATGACAGTTCGAAACATTTTTTAAAACTAGATTTCTCCCCCCAAAAAACATGAGAAATAACGGTTGAAGGTTTAGAAACAAATTATCATTAAAAAGGTTTTTGGTACAAAAATATAATTCGTTAATAAAAAGTAAATTTGAAATCGAGATTGTAACTTTAAGATGTGTCGTTGGAGAGATAAGTGGTGGAAAGTTCCCAAAAAAATTGTGAAACACGGTTTAATTTCGGAGTTGATTAGCTGACAAATAGTTTACAAACTTGGTTTTATGATTTGTAATGTTGAAAAGCGAATATATTTAAAATTGTGTAATAATTTCGTAATTTTGGTTGAATATTATACGATGGTTTTCATTTTGATGAAGAAAATAATCACCTTTTACCGGGTGTATTTAAGAGCACAGCTGTCCGCAAAGGATAAAATGACTTCTTTTATATGTACAAGTTCAAATAATTATGTCGTACAAGCCCATATAAGAACGCTGTGTACGGCAGCACTATGTATAGCAGCACCGTGTATCGCAGCGCTGTATACGGCAACGCCGTGTATAACAACGGGGTACAAAACCGTATAGTAACGCCGTATATAGCAGCGCTGTACACAACAACGCCATGCATAATAACGCCGTATACGGCAGTGCTGGGCATAACAGCGCCGTGTAAACCGGCGCAGAATGATTCAAAGTGAGGTTGATAACAGTTGGCGATAGGATGGGGGTAGCCCTATGAGAACAGGGGTGGCCCTATGAGCCGCCCCTCGTCAATGTACCCCAAAGTATTAAATCCAATCTACCTGTGCGGGAGCCATTTTTACCGGTGCGGATAGCCGTTCTTTCGTTTATACGACTTCTAGATGCTTTAGTACGTGCCCTTTAACTTCGATGCTGGTATGCGATACATTGGCTTTGCCTAACCGAATTGCGCCCGGCCTTGTTCCCGCTCGTAACCTCAACAACCTCGACACTAGATATCGAGTTAGTACACGCCACGAACAGCTTCTCCAGCGCCGATGAGCATGATACACGCACCTCGTAGTGAACTCGGTCTTGACCACAATGCCACCCACCCCGCCCAGCTCGACGTCCTCGTGATTCTGCACCTCCTCGCTGCCCCGCGCGAGCGCCTCGATGCGGTTATAGTACGTCTTCTCGGGCCGCATGGGCAGCGGCTCCTCCTCGCACGTGGCGTGCACGCCGCCGGCGCCGCTTCCGAAGACGGCGTAGTTGCGCAGCTCGGTGAAGCAGCCCTGCTGGCCCGGCCGCGCGGCGCTGTAGCTGCGCGACAGGCACGACTGCGCGCCGCGCGTCGTCAGCGACCTGCGGAAGAGCGGCCGCAGCACGGGGATGTTGGCGACGATGATGCTCATCGAGGTCTCGATCACCACCATGATTGTCGAGTACTGCACCGAGTAGGTGATGTCCCGGTTGTCCAGCTGGGGGATCATCGCGACCTTGACGACGCTGACGAGCAAGACGCTGTTGACGAGGGGGGGAGGGAGGAGATGGGCTTGGTCAGCACACACGATGGGTCGGGTCGTTGGCACGGAGGGAGGGTGGGCGGCGTGCGCCGAGAACGGGGGGCCTCGAGCTCGTGGGTCCCAGCTCAACTTGGGGTCGGTGTGACGACTTACAAGAATGCAAGGCCGAAGGTGATCATGAGGCTGACTTTCTTGTACGTCGCCAGCTGGAGCTTGTAGATGTACGGCATGGGCAGGATGAGCACAATGACATCCGCAAAAATATTGATGATCCCGGATGCGACCCAGAACTCATAAATCGGACCACACGACCCGCCCTGAATCGACTTGTCCCAGTTGTATTCGATCGGCGAACACGCCCTGAGGATAAGGACAATAGTTCCGATGACCCTGGATACGCCCAAGCTTTTAGCCAGATGTTCCGACTCCTATGCTCAGATAGGCACCGTTGAAGAATCTTTCGGAGGACTTGGCCAGAGGGGCTGGGCGACCAGCGGTGAGGACCCAGTAGGAGGGAAGGAAGCCGGTGAGAGAGAAGGGGGAGAGTGGGGGGGGGGAGGGGGGGGGTGTACCAAAACGCGATTAACCCGTGGGTCACGTTTGCGATTAAGGATAACGTTTTGCTCGTAAAGACACGGCAGAAGAGGATCAGAATGGAGACCTTGCTCAAGGCTAAGCTGATGATTGCCACAACGCGAGAGACCATCAAATGCTGGTTGGAGGGTCAGTGAGACAGTAAGATGGATGGGAGGATGACACATGTCTCTTACTTGCAGAAAGGCCCTGGGCGCCGACACATCACCAAACCTCTCCCGAAGCTCCTTCGTGTGAAATCCGAGGCCGGCTTTGAAGACAGCTATCAAGGCAGTCAGTCACTACGCTATGAAGACACACCGGCCCCCTGGACCAAGCAAGAGGAGCGGCACAAACGGACCATGAAGTAAAGCACTTGCGAGCCCTATCATGGCCACCTATCAGTCAGTCAGAGAGATGTGCTGTGATGTTGGTGCAACGGTGTCAGACAGGTCGTACAAGGGAAACAAGCATAACATAGTCGCTTAAATCAAGCCACCTCCCAAGCTTGAAACGACCCAAAATCCGAAGAAACACAGACAAGACCGCGAGGGTCATAAAAATCAGAATAACAGCAAGGATATGTTTTTGCGGATCCTGTTCTATAGGGTAAGTAATCGACATGTTGGCACAATGACGGGGTAGAAACCAAACGTTGTGAAAATTTCAAAAGAGTGCAATGGCAGTCCAGCTATCAATCACTCCATGGGGGGATGGGAACACAGCCTCATCACCAGCAAAGAAGGAGACATCAGTTCTTGTATAAATTAGCCTTTCAAGTCGTGCTTGGCTGGTAGCTTCGGTAGTGTATCCGTCGAGCGGTCTTCTTGACTCATCTGGCGTCCAAGCAACCACACAGTGAAGGTCTATAAGTATACACCGAGCATTGGATTGGGGATCATACCCAAACCTTATATACATTTAGGCCACCATTTTCATTTGGATTAATTGAAAGGTTCCTCCACTTGTTTCATTTGGTCCGTCATTGAACGAGTTTCAATACGATACTTTCACGGTTGTGGAGGGTTCTATACAATAATCGATTCGTCGGATTTGCACATGCCATAATCACCCGCGCCAAACAATACAGAATACTATGTGGTAGAACATATAATACAACAAACAATACTAGTCCACCCTGCGACCTTCCTGACTACTGAGACGTAATAATGTGCCATCTTTTTTTTTATGTGTCGGTCATAAATAACGACTGTAAAAGTAGTGGCCCCCTGTGCTAGGAACTATTAGCAACAGATTATTGCGAAGGACAAGAAAAAAAGAGAAAAAACCAGTGAAGCTACCTCCTGACGGGTGGCACCATTGTCTCTTGGTCAGGTCTCTAGATAGCCTTTGCCATAGCCCTACAGGTTCCATGCAAGTAATGAAACGAAAATAGATGGGAGGTATATGAGCATCCGCAAGCGGAATGTGCAGACGCCGCTCGTGTGTGCACATACCGCACGGTACACCAGGTATCCCAGTATACCCGAATAGTCGGCAGTCTCTTCCTGTATCAATTATATAAAGGTAGCATTCTATGTACAAGACCTTATTGTTCTCGGACTCAACCAAGAACTAAGACTAGTGCCAGATACCTGACAGAGTGATAAAAGCCAATGCGTTGCTATAAGTCCGAGGTAAAGCAGGTATTTCATAGTCCATCGTAGTCTATACGGCGAGCTTGATAACGAAGCCGGATGGCAAGCAATATCTCTGCAGGGCTGAACAACCCGAATCGTCAGGAAGGTCGTCGTATAGACCATGAAGGGATCGTTTGCCATCCTGGCTTTGTTAGTTGGTCGCCGTATCAACTAGTGTTTCAGGTACTATTCTCTGGCCAGATATTATGGTCGTGTGGTGATAATTGGGCCCTGGCCAAGTTGTACCCACTACCAAGGGTCTGATACGCTAACCAAATTTGGGAGGGTTTTACAGTCCTGATATCATTCACCACGTTGTAGCAACCTTTTGCAACTATCACATCCTTCTGTAAGCTGGGAGGTCCTTTTGTCCTTAGGTCGTGGCATTGTCGTGGCTGGCTGGCTGGCTGGCTGACTTAAAGGGACAAAAACAGGCGACGCGTGCGAAATGTTGATTGTGAAGATATTTGTGTCGATGTTACCGAAATTAGTCAGGCGAGTGCATGGATGGGTTCCACAGGTACGTGGCAGGGGGTTTAACATTTCGGCCCAAACGATAGTAGCCTGCATTTAGCCTTTGTGACCATACGATGTATTTGCTTCTTACGTAGTAACCTCGACCGAAATAAAGAAACACTTTTGTTTCACATTTATAAAGGGTGTCCCTAATAGAACAACTTACATTGAAATATGATAAGCTCGCTAAAAACAAGTTATTGGATGTAATATTAAATTGAGATTGAACATATTAAGATAACAGCTTTAGGCACAGGTAAATATGGCTATGGCACAGATTTTTTGGATTCGGTACATTTGGGTACTGAAATAAGTTGTGTTCTTGTAGAATAGTAAAGCTTAAATAGGTATATAAAATGGTCCATATAGCGACTACTATTAAATTTCTACTTCTCTAATAATATTTACTAATAAACTTATTTATCCCTATTTCAATAAGGCTATCCCAATCATAACACGTTTTTATTTCAATGTTGCTTTCATTATATCAATTTTGTTTTAGTCTTTTTCTTTATTAGTATTGTATTTTTACTGTGATTATTGCTCTTTACCCTTTTTATTAACCTATACAGCTTGATTTTTAGACACTTTGACATTCATTTTAATTTGTCTAGCACGTTAAATTTTTCTTTTATCAAATTCCTCCTTTATGATCATAGTAACCCCTAGTTATAAGTACCTAAAAGTTAAAGATTAAGCTATTACCAGAAATTGGGATACCAACACTACTAACAGTAACAATCTCTTACTTACCTTTCTTAAACCTCCTACCAACTAGTTGAATCCTTATGTTTACGAAAGTTACTATACCCTTAAAAGAACCTTTCGATGAAATAATGAAAACCTTTTGGTTTACTACTAAGATTGAATATTTTACTAGTAATCTTAATCCTTATAGAACCTGTGTCATGATCGCAGTATTACCAAACTATTGAAAATAGCCGATATTCACTATAAATTAACGTTTATTAAAATTGGTAGTATATAAATCAATTCAGTTTCCTACGAAGAAAAATGACAATTTACAAAGATAAAAGAACTAAAATACATTCTATTTTTACTATGGACCACTATAATTTCCTAACATTAAAAGTTGTGAAAATATTTATGAAGGTTGAAACAATATTGGCCGCTATTTTAAAAGGTCAATTGCTATTCAGTTAAATTTACTGAATAAACTGCAATTTGACTGTATTAACCACAAGTCAATTGCAATGTAGTGTGAAATTCAATGTGGAGTATAAGCCAAACAGTTACACATATAAATTGGTGTGTAAACCAGCTACCAATCTCCTAGCAAAGAAACTTACTATCACTACTATTAATGAAATATACTGGTTATTTTGACTTAAGATTCGAATCGATTACGTTATAATGATAAAGATCTACTAGTACTGATCGGTACTTCTTAGGTTAAGTATAGAAAAGTTTTGTAACAAAAGAAGTTACTTTCCGGTTCTTGCGCTTTTGGTAGGTTTGGTAGAGGAAAAAAAGGTGTGAAGTGTCTTTACAAGTTGTATTGTTGTTAGCAGAAGTTAGTAGAGAGAGTTTGTAGACTATGTAGTTGTTTGTAGTAGTTTATAAATAGCAGTTTTATCGTTAAACTATCGAAATATTATTATTGAGCACATCTTGAAACTCAAAGGCTAAGATTAACCATTAAAACTCTTAAGGATATTCAAGTTAAGTAGCGATTACTAATTTTACATGATCTTTAAAGTAGGTAAACAATTAAGTTGCTACTGAAAAACTGGTAAATTATAAAACCTCTTCAACAACAAATTATAACAATACCAAATCTTCACTATTACTTCGAAATTGTTAATCAAATATATAAACAAATTTTAATATTATTGATTAAATATATAAATAAACCTTAAAATAACTATTGGTAATGCTTAAATAGATATTGCTACTAACCCTTTAAAAAAGGAAATGATTCAAATGTCTGGCACTATATTTATTAAATATTTGAATAATAACTTATAGTTTCTAGAGGTTAACAAAACATTTACTATGAAGTACATCATGAACATAATTGGTTACTTTATTTTTTACCCGGATTCGACAAGATTTAACTAGGAATCTGTTATTTTCAATAACTTTTACTAACGATTCAATGAGTAAACCTTGAAAATGTAGAAAAATGTAAATAAACGGATTAAAATTAGGTTGAAAAATGAATTTTATAAGCGAAGTATTAGCTTTTTGGTTGGAAA
Organism: Anisogramma anomala; assembly: GCA_038502455.1. NCBI lineage: Eukaryota > Fungi > Ascomycota > Sordariomycetes > Diaporthales > Gnomoniaceae > Anisogramma > Anisogramma anomala. The sequence continues at coordinate 9,065,432 of JASMMZ010000012.1, read as the reverse complement.
AAGAAAGAAATGTACTCTGATATACATACTTCACAAATACGTCATATACGAAGACCATTCTAATGACTTGATAACCTCTTAAAACCCTCTTCAAAACGAAAACCCTCCCTAAGATCCTCAAGCAGAAAACTCTCATTAAGACGAAGACCCTCCTAACGACCTGACAATCTCCAAAGACAGGTGACTAGAAAGAAGGTTAAATAAGAGGTTAAAGTACAGGAGCAACAGGCGCAACAGGCGCCACAGGCCCAATAAACCCAGTAGCAACAGCAGGCGTAACAGGCGCGATGGGCCCAGTAAGCCCGGCAGGCCCGGCAAGCCTAACAGATTTGACAGGATTCCGAGAGGCAACGGCCAGTCACACGATCGATAATTGAACGTTAAAGCCAAAATACAAACTTTAAAGGTGTCGCTTAATTGAAACATTATGTGCACAAGCCACGTGATGGAAAGGAACAGGGACAGGGATGCCCTGGCAAGTTGGAAGACTGACAGAGTAGTGTGCATAAGAAGCCTACCCAAAAGTACTGGTATAAGGTACAGGACTGATGGCACATGAGTCTGTGATGAAGGACTTGAGTGTAGGAATAGAGGAAGGTGATGCCTAAAATTGTGGGGTGCAGGCCTGCAATTGGAGTAGTATTTGAGTGCAAAACTGACTAGGATTTATGGAACAATACCGACAGGGATGGGAGAAATTTCTGACGATACCGTTGATTAGTAGTCAATCATACTGGCGCACACGTACGCATAAAAACAAAAAGTCGCTAGTGTTAAAACAATGATAACTTGTTGGTAGGCCTTTATTGTTGCAATGTAGTCGATTCGAATCATGGTCGAAGTAACTGGTATTGCATTGAAAGTGGTGATGTGGTTACTTCTAAGTTTGGCAGACCGCTAACCGGTCTGCACACTAATTTGTATGGGCACCTGCTTGGCCCGTGCCCTAGTCTAATTTGGGTACCTACTGTACTTGACCTGCAGTCAATACAGTCAACTTGTAATTAATACAATCAACTTACAGTCAATACAGTTGATTTGACTGTATTGTAATTGACTACTATTCCAATACTAGCGACTTTTTATTTTTGTACGTGCGTGCCAACGTAGACAGTCACCAATTTGTGGTAATTTTTCAAGTTCTTCCCATTCCTATCGGCAAGATCCCTATCAATTCCAACCTGTTTCGCACCCAAATTAACTTCAATTACGATCCTTCATCTCAAAGTTTCAAACCTTAACTTCTCTTACTCCCGTATACAGATCTTTCGTTAAAAACTTATATGCCACCAATTACATACCTTTTACCATCACTTTTAGATACGTTTTTCTTATGTACTACTTCCCTGACAGTCTTTTAATTGATCAGGGTATCTCTATTTTTCCACGTTATATGCCAGTTGGTCCATATAACCCTTAATCTGTACTATTGTCCTATTGCTATCCACGAACCTTTTCAAGACGCTATTGAGCGTGATTTTAATTACGGTGTTAATAGAGTTATCTTTGCTATTAATCCACCTATATTTTTCAATTTCTCAGGCTCTGTATTCTTCCTTTACAGCCATTACGTTTATTATTCATCGTTTTTAATAGTGGTACCGGAGTTTTCACGTCAACTGGAAAGGTTCTAAGAGTTAGTACAAGCGACTATAAGTATTAGAGGTAATCTCAACTATTTAATAATAATTTTAACGTGTTATCAGTTATTATACTGATATTATTACCAGTTATTATGCCGTAATTTTCGATTCCAAAACCTTTCGTATTATATGTTTGCATTTAACGGAAATTTTCTACATAAGGTTTTTAGTAATCGTAAATTACTTATCAAAAATATCTTCGTTAGGAAATATTATGAAAATTTCGTTTTGAATGGCTAAGTCGGTATTATTCGTGAAAAACCCGTTTCTGAAAATTATTAACTTCGTCGTTATCAAATTCACCAGTACTATATTAATACTTTTATCCAAATTATTGATCGTAAATAATTGCATAAGATATAATAAGTCGTTTATCATATTCTTATCGTATCACTTCGTCAAAATAACTTATTTAACAATTGGGTTACTGTTTAAAATAAACGAAATCAACGTGAAAAACGTGGGCTAAATCCTTTATATTATTATAACTATCTATTTATTATTATTTTTCGACTGATACTTTGAGCTTAAGTTGTTATATGTTTATAACCAAGCATATATTTCGACGAATTTTCCTATAAACCTTTTTATAATATACTTTTTCTTGATATATAAGTTTATTGTGATAACATTTAATATAACTATAAAAATTAGTTAGAATACACTTATACAACGCCTTATAACTTCAGATTCGTTTTATAACCTACGGGCTAATATATCGGAGTAAATCCCTTCAATTACGGATTAATAACGGGAATAATAATAGTAAACCGGGAACGTTTCATGCCAACGAATTTGACGAGTCGAGATCAAGCAGGATAAGGAAAAGTATACTATCTCTTTATCATTAGCTAAAATAATATAAAGGGTGCGGTTACTATGTAATTCTAATAACCATTCCTAGAAGCAAAATACTACCGCGAAAACCCCCTTTCTGAAAATAATATAATAGCGCTCTCGATCTGATAATCATACAAAATAATAAATAATAGATTTAAGAATACTATCTTTATCACATTACGAAAGACAACATTTTAATGTTATCCTTAATCAATCGGTTTCCATTACCATTAACCGATTGTAATCTTGATATACTAAAATCAAAACCGTAATGAAAATATATTTCAACGGTTTAAAAGTTTATTCCTTGCGATTCATTCAAGCCCATCAAGATCTTTACTTCGTAAATCGAACGAACAAATCAACCAATTCAAAAATAATAAGATAAAATCTCAATAAAAGTTCGCAAACCTTAAAAGGATCATAACTTCCCATATAGTATAGAGATACTTTTATTAGCGAACGATCCGAACTTTCTCGAAATCGACTCAAATACCTATGTTCATTGTTATAATAAGACTAAAGTACTTTAACTTCTTTATCATAAAGTCATATTTCTTCAAATTCACATTCTATTGGGTTTTAGAAAGGCGTTATAAAACTTCGCAAACCTTTATTATATAATTTTAATTGAAACCCGAAAAACTTAGTTGAGTTAAACCCTACCAAAATCGTTCAAAATATCGAGTATTACATTATTAATATAACATTAAAATTTAGTTAACGGCTCCGCTAATCCAAAAGAGGTTACTTACGATTCAAATATGTTAAAACAAATAAACACAGCCGTGGATTTTTCTTATTTGGGTACGATTCGGATACGATAAAAGGTTGTTCTAATATTTAATTTCGTTAATACATCTATTGAGATAGCACGCATGAGTTTTGTTTTACTAAAAGTAAAGGGAAAAGATTTAATTGGCTTATTTAATTTGAAAATTAATAATATTGGCGTTGTGTACTCTAAAAGATTCGCATGTATCTAATCTTTATCAATTCATTAAATAGCTTAGCATTTAAACTTTAAAATTTCATTACGTAATACCAAATATAACAGCTCTTATAGTTTATTAGGTTGGAATTCATCTTCCTTCGGTTAAATATAAATATAATAATGAAATATTTCCCGATACAGGAATAAAGCTTATGTGTTTTCCTTTTGAAATAAATTGTGAAACGTTACCAATTCGGTTGCAAAACGGAACCAATACACTTTCTCCTTTAAAACCTTCAACACCGTTAATTACAAAGTTTATAATATCCTAAAAAAGCCAAAGTAAAAACTAATCTCGATTGAATTTAATACTCATAGCTATCCGTTAAATCCGGGTTATAAATGTAATAAAAATAACTCTTATAGTACCACAACTATCTTTTAACCTAGGGTAAATTAACATTATATTAACAACTTATTCATTTCAAATTTTAATTACCAAACCTTTCCAATCAACGTTTATAGTTACATATTAATATTATATTCATAATATATCTTGGTGTTGGTAGGCTTTTATCGTTGTTACATAGTTGATTCAAATCACTGTGGTTGATGTAACTGGTGCTTCATTGGAATTGGTTGATACGTGGTAAGTTCTAAGTTTGGCAGATCGCTGGCCGATCTACACGCTAATTTATATGGATGAATTCTTTGGCTCATACCCGACTTTGAAGTAGGTATCTAATGCACTGTAGTTGCAGTCAACCCTATAAACTGCAGTCAATTTTCAGTTAATATAATTAACTAATTGTAAGTAGAATTGAATTGAATGTATTTTATTTAACTGTTATTCTATCACTAGAGGCTTTTTATTTTATGTTTGTACGTTAATTTCGCCAGCTATTAACTAGTAGTATCCTTTGAAATCTTCTTTCACTTGAGAATCCTCACCTTTGTTAATTCCAGTTAATTTATACTAAAACTGATATCAATTCCGCTCTTTTATTTCATATCTCCAAGATTTCCGTTCCTCAACTCCTGTGTACAGGTCATTTGCTATAGAATTACACGTATTGATTATTCTACCACTTACGTACCTTTTACCAGTAGTTTAACCTATTGCTACCGCTACTATTACTACCGCTACCATTGCTATCGTTAATATTACCCTAGTAGTCTTTGAGTTTACCAAGGTATTTCTGTTTCTTTAAGTTACATGCTGGGCAGTCTGCGTAGCCCTCGATTCGTATAGTTAGTTTATTATTGTGTATAAATAGTTTTAGTACGTTATTAGGCGTAGAATTTGTTATAGAGTTAGCGAGGTAATTTTTGCCGTCAATCTACCAAAACCTAACGATTCGAAAGGCTTTGTATATCTTTATTAAAGCTATTACATCTATTTTTCAATTTATTTTATTAATTATACCCAGTTTTAAATAGCAGTAGTAAGGGTTCCAGTTGTTTATATATACTATTATTAGTATTGGAGGTAGTATTCATTATTGAGTCATGATTCTTAACGTTCTATTAATTAGCATACTGATTTTAATGTTTACTATTATATTGTATACCTTTAATATTAGTATATTTCGTATTATATGTTTATACTTAACCGATATGATATATACAAGTTTTCTGGTAATCATAAATTTCTCTTTAAATCTTTTCTTGTTAACGAAAATCATAAAAACCCTGATTTAGAATATTAGGTTGGTATTATTGCTAAAGAAGGCGTCACTAAATATTATAGACTTCGCCGTTATTGAATTGACTAAGACTATATTAATAATTCCTTCTAAGTTATTTATTTACCATTGCATTATTTTATTCAATTTTTTAATGTTTTTATTCTATAGTTCCTATGCTTGTGCCGTGATCAGAAGGTTGTATAATAACTTGGATTGGTATAACTTGGTAATATAAACCGTATAAGTTCTTTTCTCCAAATATTGTTATAATTTTGCCTCGTCAACTTTATCGATAGTTATCAAGCTCGTAACTTGCCATTTTTAACATATGTTTATATACTTACTGTTGATGTTGTCAGCCTTCAAATTATGAATGCTGATTAACAATTTATTAAAGTTAAGTTGTATACCATTAACTAACATTTCGACAGGCTTCGACTTTAAGAAATCTAACTTTTCAATAGTATGTTGTTTCACCATCATAAACTTAGCCATTCATAAAAAATGTTAATATTAGTTTTTATATGTATAATACACAAATATTCATTCTACTTAATTAATAAACATAAGTCAAATGTTAAGATCTTCATATTTCGCTTGTTTTAAAATGCGTTGAAAAGTAATATATTCCTGCCTCTACCAGTCCCTATAAGGGCTTAATAAAAAGTATTACCATGCCGGCTGGAAACTCATCCTTTCATCATTGCTGTTGTTCCAATAGTACAATCCGCTATAAATTAATGATAAATTCCATGTATACTTACTTGATATTATGGCCATTAAACATAAATTTACCGCTTACGCAAGCAGTCAAACTGATAATAATTACAACGATTGAACGCTGGCTGATTTTGTGAATCATAGGCCATTAGATAAGGATCTAATTCTTACCATCATTATTGTATCCTTAAACGATCAGCCGTAACTTTTTGTATAGCATGTTCGTGTTCTTTTCCTTAATATTAAAAATCAACTTTAACCTAAAAATGGTAACGTCTTAACTTTCAAATTGCATTAAAGGCATAAATTAAACAACTTTATTGATAAAACGTATGTTGATCTCTACTCGGTTAGTTTCTTCAAAATGTCTTTCTCATAGATTGATCATACCTCCAAAACATAATGAAACGATAAAATCTATGTTAGGCTTCTTCGTCTAAAATATATATACTTTTATATATACTATTTTAGGCTTATAATCCTTATTACCGCCATTCTTTTTAATATATATATTTATTTCGAGTGTTTTTAACGTCGTCAATATTTCATTATCTTATTAACCATTGGTTTGTAAAGATTGCATCAATTAATCCATTAAACTTAAGAGTCTTCGACGTAGGGTTTTTTTATTAGGCTTAAAGAGTTATTTGTACAGCTTAGCCTTTGTAATCTGGAAAGTAACAAGGGTGTTAACAATTTTAACCACATGTTTAGGTTGGTAATACTCAAGATTTTTTATGGCTTATATCATTTTCCTGACTCTCGCCACATAAGGATTTCATTTCAAATTAGTAGGGAAATTACTTTTGTTGTTAATAATCCGTTTTTTATTCTGATAATATCGTCAACTTGTTAGCATACCACTTCTTTTCTTAGTTCCTTTAATAATTTTCTGTATACTTCAATACGTTTTTATGTATTTGATAATAGTAGCGACTCAATTATTATACATGGGTAGGCCTAAAATACTAGAAAAGTTAGTATAAGACTATTAGAGTTAACAATATCGTTGAGATACTTCACGACTATGTAAAGTCAAGTTTTTTAACTTATAAAATTTCTAATTTCCAGGGTAAGGATATCGTAAGCTTTGAGTTAAAAATAGTAAGCCTCTTCGAATTTACCAATACTATAATGAGTTTCAACGGAGATTTTTTTATATTAAATCTTGATCAACTTAATATTTATTTAAAACATTATTATAATAGAGTTGGTATAGGAGTTATTAATTAGCACGTTTATTGGTACCAAATACGTATTAATTTACAAAGTATATAATATTTACCATATTCCTTTTTCAGTAATGTTTTTCAGGAATTTAACGCTATACAACTCCGTAGCAGAATTAATAACTTGAAGTATTAGCTTATTTTCTAGGTAAAACACGTCCATAAAGACCTTAATGTTGAAGTTTTAATCTTCGTTTAGCGTAAATTTGAACTTTCAACGTGTTTAGGAGTGTGTATGATCATAAAAGAAAAGTTATTTCATTTATTTTAATGTTAGAAAGTATACATTCTCATAACTAGCTGCCTTTTAAACCTTGTAAATCCTATTAGTCATCGGGTGGTTGAATCGGTAATATGATTAATGAAGTTCCGACTTCGTCGGGTTTATTACTACTACTTTTGACCCTTAAGGATGAAATCAGAATAATTTTCATTTAGGGTTAAATGAAAACCTTTTATCGCCCTCAAACTAAAACTGTTTATCAGTTTAAATGTTAAAGTTAACGTTGAAGTTTTTCATATTTTCAACGTAAAAAAGACAGTACGTAGGGAATTTTAACATGTGCAAAATAATAGGATTAACGACGGTATTAATAGTCGTCGATTCCAGTAAAGAAAGCTTTTTTAGATTTAAATACGACCTTGGATTTACTGGTATCTATGTGGTTGAGTTTTTTAGTAGTACTAGTATTCTTTCGTAATGTAATATATTGCGAATAATTTTCTATTAAGTACCAATTACCTTATTATCCAGTATAATACCTTAAAAACCATATTTCGTATAACTGTTGCGGGTGGTAAAAAGACGTATAGGGCTAGAGGTTTTATCGTCATATCAGCGGTAGAGGTTTTTACTTGTTAGATGGTATAAAAAGGCGTGGATGGCAAGTTATTACATTGCTTCCGGACCGATACCGGTATTTTCGTATTAATCGATAGCCTGAAACTTGTTTCATTCCTTCTTTAGCCTCTATAATTTTATGTTTTTAAAGTATTTAAAGTTATTGTACAGAAAGGTATAGGGGAATTATATGTAATACTTTACCCATTTGTTTTCGCGTTCGGCAGCCATGTAGCGTATCGACTAATAGCCTTGTTTGTCGTAAATCGAATATCTCTTGAATTTCAAAATAAATTTGCTTAGTTAATCACAAGATCCTTGTTCTTGTGTGATATATTAGCCACAGGTCTAGTTTCAGGTCTTTTGTTAACCGTACTAGTTGTGTTTACCGTATTTATAGTTAGTATAATACATGTAGAGGGAGTCTTCTTTATTATTATCAAACTATAAAGTTTGGGAATACATATTAGTTGAGCTAAAAACCCAAGTTATCAGAGTGGTAAACGAAAAACGTAACTGGTCAAAAATTATTTTAATAAGTGACGTCAGGGTAATATAGTGCGTAAAAGAACTTTTTATAGCCTATAACAGCTTATCGAACTTATTACTGTAATGTACATTCACTAACTAATATATTCTCTATTGCTAGTTGGCAAATTATTAACCTATTCAGCATTCGATTAAGCATAACTATTTTACTTTCTGATTCTTTTTTGTAATTTAATATATAAAACCACTTAATGTTTTTCTAGTTTTTGTAGTACTAGATAAGGTTGATATCGTATTTGAAGTAACTTTTGAGACTATTGTAAATCTTTTGGAGGGAAGAGAAATTCGTTAAAAATCGAAAGTAGTAAATCCTCGGTTGAGATGGTGGAAATATTGGGAAATAAAAAGTAAAAGCCTCGTAGTTCAACACTTATTTGGCAGCATATATTAAATAATTGACTTCATTAGACGATGAGGCGGTTGTATAACTTACCGTTATACTTTTTCCTTTTCCTAAAAATATAGACGAAGGTAGTGATTACCGTTTAATTCGTATTTACTATGGGTATATATCGTGGGGGAAGGGTGATGTATTAGTTTTATGAATCCTTTAAATCCCTCGACTGGTGTTGTAAAAGGTGTTGATGAGTAAGGTGGGTAGAGTAGTTTACGTTTGATTGAGTTTAACGGGAAAAAACTAGAGGTCATACTTATAGTAAACTCGTGTATAAAACCGTTCCTTTTCTGATCTGTTGTTAAAAATAGACGTATTAAGGGGTTTGAGTAAACAAGGTTGAAAGATTTCCGTGGATTTGGTAATACTTTTTCAGTGTTAAGAGGTATGTCGAGGTTCGTGTTTAATTGACTTGTGGATATAATTGCTTACTTTACACGAGTTAATTAATTTTGTACGGCTAGTAGTACTAGCTCTTTAATCTTATGTAAGATAGTTTGAGAAACTCATATGGTCTTGGATAGGTTTTTGTAAACATGTATATGGGCGTTAAGAAATACTATTGCCAGCAATCCATTTTACTTTGCCCTTACCTTTAAAGATCCGGTAGAAGTTTTTATCGATGATGTATTCCTTCAATATGTTAGCCAGATTTCCTTCTTTACCTCTCTTTATAGGAAGGCTGACGCTTCGGTTTACGAAGTCAACCTTTAACCTAATCTTGTCTTATTTATTTACCATTTTTTACATATCTAAGTTCTAGTTTCTAACCAATTTTTAAAGGTTATCAAAAGCTTTTAAGAATTGAAGGGTGTCGGTAAGGTTGAAATCGAGAATATAGGAGCCGATAACATTGGTGAAATATTCGAGAGTTAAATTTTCGTCAGCATCCGTATAGCAAAGGTCCTTATTGTAATACTTTTCAAAAATGCCGTCGAGGGCCATAATTAATTTTTGGTGGTAGTAATAATAATGGAATTAATTCCAGTACGTTATAAAGTTATTGTAACAAAGATTTTCAAGGTAAAAAAGGAGGAAAAAGTGGTATAGAGGGAAGTTAAACCCTAGGTTTACCGTTAAAATAAATATTTATCAAAAGTCGTGAAACTTAGTTATTCTTACTTCGAAGTTAATAATAATGATACCCATAATAGTTTTAACTTAACCGTTTTTCAACTTCAAAACTTGGTTATCTTCATGATTTTGAAGCGGTTAGTCTGAACTCCTTTGAGATATGTTTAATAAAGATTTCTTGGTGTTTTAAATAGAGGTACCGATGCTTGCTCCTGGATTGCTGCGAAAAATACACAACTTAGATGCCTTCCTTATATATTTCCGCGGAAACAATACAGTATTATAGAGGCGTTTCGTAAGAAACTTTCCTCTACTCTAGCCGTTGTTTGACGTAGAGTGTAACCAGAAAGTAACCACTTTTTTTACCTAGCTTATTTTTACTTAACCTAATAAACACTGATCAGTATTAGTAGGTCTTTATCGTTATAACGTAGTTGATTCGAATGAATATGGTCTAAATAACTGTTGTTGCATTGCAATTGGTTGATACGTGTTAAGTTCAAAGTTTGACAGATTGCTAGCTGAGCTGCAGTCTAATTTGTATGGCTGAATGTTTTGTCCTATGCCCCACATTGAAGTGGAAACTTACTTCACTGCACTTGCAGTCAATCCCACAAACTGCAGTCAATTTGAAGTCTGTATAATCAACTAACTATAAGTATAGTTGACTTGATTATACAGCGTTTAACTGCTATTCCCATAACAGGATTATATCCCGCGTAAATCCGTGAATAATATATAGTGATATTGGGTTCTACTATTCATTGATATTTATAAGACACTTAACTATATAGGTTATATATATACTCCACTATAAAGCTATTTTGATACTCAAATTTCGAAAATATAATGTTTATATTACATTCTAGTGCCTGAGTTAATGGTTATCAGGGATTTTTTTTCCCTGGTGGTTTCCATACATGCTCTAATGGGACTCTAGAGCCACTTGGAAGCCGCATGGAAGCATGCCCTTATCTGTTACGTAACCGGATCACTCCTCTTTTTACATCTCTATAGTAGCTCCCTAGCAGAGGTTTCTTCTTTCTTTTTTATCAAGGATTATAGAAAGTGTCTGACTACCTTAAGCGATAGCTCCGGTTTTAGTCTCTTTATATATAATCCTCGATTTTTTGCTCGATGGTGTTATAGTTACCTAGAAGCGATTATAGCTTAGTGTTATATCTCCTTTTTCAGACCTTTCAAATCTAGATACTTAAACATTGGAGCATTTTTTCGACGTACGCGTTAGGGAGTAGCTTGAAAGTGTTTTAGCGGCTTAATATAACCATTTTACTTCTTAATACAAATGTTTTACCGATACTTTATGTGCAAAATCCGTTAAGCAAAACTAAGTCGTTCGCGAGTATGCTTTATATTTAGAATAACAAAAGACTAACGTATTAAATACGTTAACGAATATGTTTCGACAACTCGAAGTTATCGGTAAGTTTATGTTTTCATGATAAACACCCTTTTAGAGAGGTGTTATTACGTTACCTATGAACGACGTAACTACTACGTTGTTTCCTACCAGTGATTGCGTTAACTATCTCGACGACGACGATTCGGATTCCTTTAACTCCGGTTACTACACCCATACCCCGTCTAATAGACTTTAATAACTTAAATGTAATCTCTTTAACAAGCCGATTAATTTTCCGACGTTGAATTACGTTTTTCGGTATACGAATACACGATATTATATAAATTATATAGAAACTGGAAGTTTATTAGTATTAATTAGAATAATAACCACTACATCATTTTTTTAATGATTCAACAGCTTAATAAAAACCGCTATAACAAGTTATTATATATGTAGTAATGACAGTGGTACTAACTGTTATAGTCTATCCTATGATATTAAGTCAAGTAGATACTAAATGTAGTTTACTATTGAAGTACAGGCGGAAGACTAAAAGAGGCTATATTGGCCCTTCATGCAAGGCTTAGGGATATAGTCAGTGCCAAGCCCATCATGTGCTCTCATACGTGCCGCATGCAGACCGCGCTCGAACCGGATCCAGGCCGGATATTACGTATTCCGTTACATGTATAGTTACATAACCTATAAACTTAATAGCTAATAGCCTAAGTCTACAATATACTCATTTTTTTATTAAACGTCGTAAGGGTCATAGTTTACCGTTGGCTGAATGTGGAATGCGAGCTATACTCGCTTAATACGTGGTCTGGGCATGAGCTGAGCGCGGGCCTGTAACGCACTTTTTGATATACCACATAACGTATCAGCCTATTTTACCCTAAGCCTTGAACGTCGTATAACGCGCCCCTTAATGTTCTGTATAATATATTATTCCTATCGCCGGCGTCGTATAACGCTTCTTTTAACGTGTTGTATAATATATTACTTTTGTTGCCAGTATCATATAACGCCTCCCTGAACATATTGTATAATATATAACTCGTACCGATTCCGGCCCTCCTTTACTTATGAATACGACCTTTACCGTAGACTCGCAAAACCCTCCTCCATCTTTTTTTACCTTGCTAATTCCCATTTAACAAATTTTATCATAATGTACCTTTTACAACCACAACATTATAACCATCTAATCCCTATTTTCTTTTTGATATCTGACTAATTATTAACGCCTCATAACCTATTAACCTTCTCCCATCGATATAGATAATATTTACAATGGTTTTGGCTTTAGTTATGCTACCTCATGCATCCCTACTAGAGATAATAAGCCGCCTCGTAAAATATATCGCCCTAATATATACAAATACCTTACCGGTAAGTATACTTTATAGATTACTTACGTTATGAAAGACCTAATTACCTATAACTTCAACAAAAATAAAATCATATCCCTTTATTATAGGCGAAAAAAAGTTTTTATATCTCATATCGATCTCATTTTTAACTCTGGAGTTCTTTTTACCTACATCCGTATTCACTATGCAAAAAAGTGTAGTATGTATGAAATAGTTTATAATAAGGCAAGCTCAAAAAATCAATCCTATAGACAACCTGATCGCAAATAAACCCCGTTTTATAGTATATTTAAGATATCAACTTACTTAGAGCCTTATTTGATTTACGCGCCTTATAAAAACAATTAGTCTTAGCTTTTGAAAATAGGAACCACATTTTATCTCCTACTAGTAAGCGGCAATGAGATGTTACGGGTAATAAGCCCGTTTTTATTTTTGAGTTATCCGAGTCAGTGAACTAAGTTACTCGACTTCGATATGTTACCTGAGCTTAAAAAGTCTTTATCGTTTTGGTAGTATAAGCTGTAACCCTTTTTACCATAAGTTTTCATCGTTTTTTGCTTCCGGGCCTGTTATTGTTTAAAACTCCGCCGTTGCCGTCGACCATTACGCCTACTTATCGTAATAAAACTCCCTTCGTAAACCGTATATTAATAAGAAATATATTTACACCGCTTCCTTTTAATTCCCGCTGTAAATCCTGCTGTTTGTTTAGCCCTAAGAGACAAAATATTATAGCTATATAAGCAATATATCTTATAACTAATATAGGTTACAGCTCACAAAATATAATAAGCAACGTTTAAGGCCTAATTATAAAATCCCTGTTTTTTTGTATTTTATTTTTTAACTTTTACCAACAATGAGCCAACCGTGCCGACTGAAAACAGGCGAATAATTATACTCAGGTTAACCGTATAGTTCTGGTATAAGCTAATATATTAAAGTCTTCAATATATCATTTAAAGGGTCGTTTTTCTAGCACCGCCTCCCGTTAGCTATTATTGTCGGTCTCCCTTAATATTCGTTCCACTTACCATTACCTATTATGATCGATGTCGCCTAACTCCCAACTAAAGTCTCGTCAACCGCCTTCATCAACGCTAACCAACGACCACCCCGCCTCGCGCCGCACGCCCTTATTGGCCTTTTCCAATATCTGAGTCTAGTCTTTATGAGGTTTTTAATGTTAACGGTTCCACTACATGTAAAAACTAAATAAAAATAATAATAACGAGTAAATAAAGATTAATAATTCGAGTAAAAGCTGCCTTAGAGTCGGATATATCCGAGAAAGGTAGGTAACTTATAAATGGCCTTATTTGTCGTATTATATTATAATAGAAATGAATTTATCCTTATTTTTCTAAATATTATGCTATTACCAATGTAAAGGTGATTTGCCTCGCATTAGTTATTTAAAACGTACCCGATGACGATGTCGAAATACCGGGCTATTATAAAATCGAACGTCCTTTTATTTCGCTTCGAATTTGTTTAAGGTTACTATATACTACTAGTTCTTCAACAACTCCTACTCCGACTTATTATAACCCTTTTACCTAACCAATATATAAAAAATATCGCCCTTCTCTATTTTTAAAACAAAAATTGCTTAAACTTTAAATTCCTCGTATATACACTTTCCTATATCGTCGACTGCAAAAAATACCCCCGGATGAATATTTAATAAAACCTATAAGGGAAAGAGGTCCGTAACCACCAATTCAACCAAATTTACGTAAACTACAAGGTTTTTCTTTTTCCAGGATAATATAATATAATATTTAACGGGTTTCAAGTATTGACGACCCAGTACTAGTCATAAAATTAATCAAGATTTTTATTCGGGCAGTTAGTTTTAATATTTTATAAACTAAGCCAAACTTCATCGCCTACCTTATACCTTTTCGCTGGGCGTTGCCGACCGTTCGCTGCTATTTTTAATTATTATTAAAAATATATTATTACCCTTTGAGCTAACTCTCTAACTTCGACTCAATATGTTAGGAATGCGACGGCCTGTTTTACCGATTCATTTGATAATTTTATATTTTCATTTACCTTAAGGATAGGAAACATTTCGTATTTACTCATTAGATGGTTTAAATTAAAACCGATAACCGTCGTTTCCCTATTATTCATTACGAATTTAAAAACGGTTAAATATAATACCTAATTATACTACAATATGGCAACAATGATTCGAATTTACTTTCACAAATTTTAATTTACATGTTCGATACGGTTATTCCTCAACGAATAATACGGCTTTTATAAAAGTTACTTAACTTTTATTTTTTTAAAAAGATCGTTAAAAACACACCTACCTGATTAAAATCGCAGTCATCAATAATAAAATCTGGAAATTTATACAATATTTACTATATATTCCAAAATTGTTTCATATACGTATCAGCGGTTACAAACTATATAACCTCGAATTAGATATATTTTTTTAATTCTTTTTTTATAAAAACCAGTCAATATTGTGGTCCGCTGTTTATAATTAGTATTTTAATCATAAAGTCGAAAGAAATATAGAATGAATATTGATTTGAAATAGAAAGAAGTTAAAGCAGGTTTTATCGTCAGATACGACAAGGTTTTATACCGTTACATTATTTATATATTAGACATAAAAGTCGAATATTTACCATTATTCCTGTTCAATAGTAATCTCATTGAAATGTTTCAAATGAAACGTTTTTACCCAGATAACCGATATTAGGCGAGTCTTATGTTTATTATAAAATCTTTATCGTTAACGATTCTTAGCTCGATAGCGATAATCGACTAAGGTAAGGTAACGTAGCCCTCGAGTTGATATTATAATTCGTAATTTATACCAAAATTTTTACTTTAACTAAAAAGAGTTTAACGCCCTTAAAATCCGCTATTAGACAGACTTCGTATAACGGGTCGTTTGTTACTCCTCAATTTGATAATTCTGTAAAGGTACCCGACTCGAAAATAAGGTAATTACTTGGCGTTAACGAAGTTAACAAATTTAACGCGGATCGAATCCGTGATGATGTTATAACCGCCTGCGTCCCAATGTTTCCTAGCGTTATTACAGTTATTAATGAAGGTGCGGACCATTTCTAGGGCGGTTCTATTAATAACGATATCCCGAAAACCTTCGACTTTCCCCCAAGGTAAATATTATTACAATCTAATAACCAAGCCTTCATCTGAACAAATTTATCTATAAAAACCGCCGCAATATACGTTTCTACAATATATAAATTTATCATTATCATATTGAATATAATAATAACAATGGGTTAAACAACTCGCGTACCATTTTTCTTAACTTTGTAGCTATCTTACGACCTACGGGTTAATATATCTGGAAAGGTGTTTTAGGTTACCAGCCAATATCTAAAGAGATATTGAAAAAGCGAAAAATCTTCGTCCTATCGAGCTTGGAGTTTCTAAATCATGAGAAACGACGAAAAATATTCTAACCCCTTATAATCTGCTAAGATTAGAAACGGAATGTGAAAGTTATGTAATTCTAAGAATCACACTTTTAAATAGGATATTATTACGATAAGTTTCTTATTGTAAATATTGTAGTTACGCTACGCGTAAGTTAATAGTACGGAATAATAAGCCATTAGTTTTATTATAATATTTTCAAGTAATCTTTTTTTATTACCGTTAGCCGCCTTGTATCTCAATATACTAAAATCAATGCCGTAATAAAAGCGATTTTAAACCTTTAAAATATATATTCCTACTTATTTGTCCCCGCTCAACGCGTTCCTTACTTTGTTAGTCGAATACAAATATCCGGAAAATCGAAACAATTACTAATGAAATCCAAATAAAAATTGGTAAAACCTAAAAAACTTCGAAATTTCCGAATAAGACGTATTAATTTCTATTCTCGTATTACCCGGACTTTTTCGGGGTCAGTATGGATACATACACTAACCGTTACAATAAAGCATAAGTATTGAACCTCTTTAACTTCAAAGGTACACTTTTTCAAATTTAAGTCTAATAGGATATTTCAAAGGCGTTTTAAAACTACGTGAACTTTTGTTATGTAATTTTACTTACTACTAGCAGACTAAAACAAAATGTTATTCAGGTAAGCTATAATAAACTTATACAAAATATCCGCCATTATATACTGAATATACCATTAAAACGTTGCCGATGTTTCTGCTAATCCGAAAAAGGTAACCAGGTACTTAAATAACCCGAAACGTATTTTGAAAGTCATTAACTTGTCCTATTCAAGTATTACCTAGATACGATAAAAATCCGTTCGAATATCCAACTTCGTAAACCACAACGATTTCGATAACGCGTGTTAAGTTTCCTTAATTAAAGGTAAAGAAAAGCAATCCTATTAGGTAATTTTATTCAATACCCGTTAATTCATTCAAAACCTCTATTTCTAGTTCATTTTAAAAATTAGTAATACTTAGCGCAACGGCTGATAAGAAACTCGTATGAAAAGAACCCTTTTTATTAGCTCTATGACGTAATGTTTAGACTCGAAAAATTAATTTCGTAACATCGAGTACAGTAATCACTATAATCTCTTTAGTAAAAATTTATATTTGTTCGGTTTAATATAAATATAATAGTTGAGTTTTTAATTTTATAAGGGTAAGGCTATTATTTTATTCTTATGGAATAGGTCGCAAAACTTTTTCAATTCGAGTAAAAAAAGTAACTAATCATTACCCCTTTTTTTAATAGTTAACGCCGTCGATTACAAAATCGGCACTATTTTACAAAAGTTTCTAATAAAAACTAGTTACGATTAATCCCCTATACGTTATATAATCCGTTAAAAACGAGTTATTAAACCAATAAAAACCAATCTTATAACGCCTCATATACTCCACGATTTAATGCGTATTATTACCATATGAACGATTAATTCTCCTTAATTCTCAATTACTAAAAGATTTCCTCCAACGTTTAATTTTGTTTATTAGTATCGTGATTAGCCTTTTTCAAAAATAGTATCTCTTGTTATTTCGAGAATAAGATATATTTATATCGGGTCTCACTTTCATTAAAATTTATATGAAATTTTTCTCATTTTATATTGCGTGTATTCTTCTATAACTTTAATATCGTACATAAATTTTGAAAATATAATAGTTGAGTTCACTTTATCCTTATCCTTTATATTAAAGCCTTCTTTTTATTACAATAATAATTATAGTTAAAATAGATTTAAATATTGAAAAAGTAAGTGTTATTGAAAATATAGGGATAAAGCAGGTTTTTCGTTTATACTTATTTTAATTAAATTCAACATTATACTCAATTTCGAAACTGCTTCGGTAAGGCTATATAACTCCTAAACGAAACTATATTAAGGAGTTAGGCTCCATCGCCGATAGTAAACAACCTTTATTTATCTTTTCGACCTAGATTGAATACACTTACATCAGAGGTAATACCGGGCGAAATCCATAATTACGTTAATAGTAATTCTTCGAATTATGGCGTAGGTAAAGCTCTATAACTTTACTTACTCGACGTTTTTTCCGCCGATATTTACTTCGCCTTACGATTTTAATGTTAAGCCTATATCGAATAGGTTTGTTAAAATAACTAGCTGCAATTACTGCGACCCTTTAAAAAGGATACCTAAAAGGTATAAACTACCGTTATAACTATATCTTTATCTGGTCGTTGTACTTATAAGAGTCTTGATAATTGTGAATTAAAACGTCGTTTTAAGTTTAAGGACTTCAACTCATTGGCGAAATCGTGGTACTTTGTTAGATCCGTGATATAATTGATCTGACTAATACTTGCCGCAATAAATTGGTCGTGGATGCATAGGAATACGCGAAAACGTAAGTAATTACACTTTATAGTTGAAGACTAGTTTAATCCTCCCGTTTAAGCTTACAATATTTCGAACCTAATGCGAAATAGTATCCACAGGTCTTTGTCCCATATAAGTAACCCCTCCAATTCGACTAAGAATTTATCCGCGTAATAAGGGTCGCCGAAGGACACCTTAATATAGTCGAAAAACTTATTTATATCGTATATATCTTTGTATCCGCCGGCTTTATCATACGTTATAATAAATTATTTTACCACTGACATGTAATAACCCTTTAGGTATAAAAATGTAAACTAATCTTTTCCGATTTATATCTTATTCGCCTCCAATATAAATTCAATTGTTAGGCGCGTCACTACCTCTGTAAAAGCAAATCCGTCGAATTGCGGTTGGTTATATCGTTTTCGCTTTCCTGTAAACGTTAGAAGATTAGTAGTAGTTGATGTTAAATCGGCTTCCAGTTATTAAATATTAATTACAACTAACGTAAAGTTTAATATGTGATTAATAACGAAAGCTAATTAATCAAGCGATTATATTTGTTTTATTGCGAACGCGATGTATCGCGTAGTATTTTATGAACAAGATATATCAGCCTAAATTAGCCTAAAAGGGTGAAGGTATATTTATAAAGGTGAAAGACTATATTTTCCAACGGCCTATTCTCACAGATAACGTTGAAATGTAACGTAAAATCATAAATATCTGCCATTGATTCGTCTTTTATAAGCAATATTTTCCTGGAATAATAAAAAAACCTTAATATTATATTATAGTTTAACCTACGATGATAAGTTAAGTAAGTGACAAATGGAGTTTACTATTAAAGTTCAAGTGGGATATTGAAAGAGGTTACAGTAGCTCTTTGTACAGAGCTTATGGGTAAAATCAGTACCCAGTCCGATATGTTCCCTCGCACGTACCGCATAGAGACCGCGCTCGAACTGCGCCTGAGTCGGGTACTGTATATCTCGTTACGCGCACAGTAACGTAACCTATAGACTCAATGGTCCATAGCCTGAGTCCATAACACTAACGACTCTAATGCCTTTATGATAATGATTCGCGTTTATCGTTACAACTTCAATGCAGATTAAACCGTTATCGCTGGGTTCACAAATATAAAATAAAAGATCTACAACAGGTTTTACGGATTTTTAACGTTGAAAATACCTTATTAGTAAAGGCTGGTAATATAACACAGGAATCCGTTTCTAAGCTCGTAATTTTAGAGACAGTTATTGATGATACACTAATTAATATACTACTTCCCCGTGACATGTCTTCGGATTATCTAAAATAGGTCGCCTGCGTTTAATTTATTAATAGGCGACTTTATAACCTTTAAATTCGATATGGTCATTTCAGCCATATTAACTTTATTAATGCTAGAGGTGTTATATATACCGGGAGCAGTAGTAGTAATATGCCTGCCCGCAATTTCTAGAGGGATATTATTATAATTAGTAAACGTTTTTTAGCCGCTTTTAAGCGGCGCATTACCTTGGTTAACCACTCGAAACTCCTCCGTTGTAAAGATCTTGGCTTATGTATACGGAACAATGCAGATGATTATCGTATTTTAATATGCCTATTAGATTTAGAGCGACGTCTAAGCGGTTTCGTTATTACAGCTATTATTGATATTTTCTTACCTTAGTTGAAATTTATATTAATTTGAGGAAGGAAAAGCGTTACTTTTATATATAGTGGTGTATAAGAGTTGAAAGAACTTTAATTCGATCTGGTAGTTTCGCCTCTATTATTCAATAGTTTACCATTTATAGTGGATTTACTTTCTAATTTAATTTAGTTTGTTTATGTTTTTTTCTAATTCATGTTATTAATATTATATTGTTATAATTATGTAGTTTATCCATCGATTAAAGTTACAGTGTATCTATATTCCACCTAAACGACTCGGCGAAGCTACGCATTATGTACTTAATCATGTTTTACGACTTATTCGTTTTATAATTTTTTCAAATATTATCCTCGAGAGATATTAGTATCAGACGTAGGCTTATATTATTACCTACTTGTAATACGACGTTATTTAGAGTAAACCTTAAATAGAATATTAATAAGTGATTTACGTATCTTTAGAGTATGTATTGTATTTGGGACGAGCGGGTAACTATTACGTTTGGAGATAGGGGTTTGCTATGGTGTAAAAAGCATTTGAAGGAGTAAGATCTGCCATTTTACGTTATCCTCCGGAAGGCTCGAATGGATTAAGCCTCTATTATACGGCTAGTCGCCATTTTCTTCGAAGATATTAACAAATCATTTTCTCCGAAAGCACTCGTCTTTATAAACAATAAGCTCTTTAAAACCTCTAAAAGGTTCTCCTTCTTGTTCAATAAAGCCTTGAGGGATAAGTTACTCCCTTACTACACCGATGCCGATTATGAAGTCGTCTTCTAAAACGATAGCTAAGTCTAACCCTTCGAAGTCCTATAGGACCCGTTATACGGCATATGGCGGGAAAACCTTCTCACATTGAACAATATATTAACTGAGTGGTTTCATTAAAGCTATATTCACGTGAATAGATTTTCTTGACCGGTGCCCTCATATTCTTCGTTGAAAAAACCGCGGATAATTTACGTTTTTCATGTCGATTACCGCGAACTTAATGTTATTACGATAATAAATTGTTACCTATTCTCACTTATTAAGAAAACGTTTTCGAATATCCTCTAAGTTAAATGGTTTATTAAGATGGATATTAAACTTGATTCTTAGAAATTCTGTATAAAGGAGAAGAATAAATAAAAGATTGCGTTCCGTATTCATTGTAGATTTTTCAAATAGATCATTACCTCCTTCTGCCTTTTCGGTATACTGATCACTTTTTAACGGAATATTAATAATTCTTGACGCCCCTTTTTCAACATTTTATATTTCTTTTTAATAGATGTTTTAGTGTATTAGAATGACACTGTTAATAATGATAATATTAAGGTTTAACATGTATTAAACGCTTTGAATGTTACGAGTCTTAATTTCAATATATACAAATGCGAATTCGGTGTTTTGAAGACTAAATACCTGAGATTAGATATTGAAGCCAGGGTCGACGTATATATAACACTAAAAAGTTGCGCGTTATCTAGAAATAGACCGATTTTACGTTTGTATTAAAGGTAAGGATTTTTTTTTAGTTTGTTAACTTCTTCTCCCAAGTTAGCAAGTTCATGACTTTGAATTACTAGTTATTGATATTAAGGGTAATGACGGAGAAACTAAACCTGAGTATTATATCGAACGTATTTTGAGGATCCGGAATGAACCTGAGGTAGGCTGCTTTTGGCTTGACGATCTCTTAGAACAACAGGTATTAGTTAAATGGATGAGTTACATACAATTAACTTAGGATCCGTTTTCGAAATTTTTCAATACTGTGACCTTCGACATTTTCGAATTACTTCACAGGTCGACCGAATATAATGAAACTTTTTTTCGCCTATGCCGTAAGCGGGTTTAAAATATTATATTTCACGTTGTCAAGCGGTGTAAAAACTGTTATTTTATGAATATTCAGTCTCAATTTAATTTATGTTTACAACACAATGGAAACTTTTTTAATATATCATTGCATTCGACGTTCTCGGAGCCCTTACCTAGAAAACCTTTATCCATTTCGACTAATTTATCTCAATTGTTTTCGATAAGACCAAATTTACCATTAATATGCTTTGAAACCTTAATTAACTATTTGGTCACCTTTGATTACGTTTTATATCTATTTATTAGCCGCGATACTTATATTTACTTTTATTATGTTTATTTATCTGATAATTACGATTTTCGTTCAGGAGTTTTACGGCCTATTGGTTACTGGAACGGATAGGGGTAACAGGTATTAAAACTACTTTATTACATGCATCGACCTCTTATTAAGTTACCTGGCGAATTTTCATTGCCTTTTTGGTGGCAGCGACCTACTTTTATACGTTATTTAGATATCTGTTAATGTTTGAAGAGCGGTTTATAAACGAATAACTTACTCTAGTTTTAAATATCGAAGGAAAGGTATTCTTCTGATGACTCTTTAACAGCTTAGTTTATATCGGAGTTCAAGTTTTAAGGAGTATATATATAACGAAAACTACGACCTATGGCGTTAATAAAATATAAACAGTAACAATTATCAGTATTAAGACGCTTATTAGTAATTTCCCAACGGTTATATCAGTTCAACTTAAACTTCATTTCTTCATGAAACTTTCCCAGATCGTATGCTGTTTTGTGAATACATTCAAAATATATTTGTTTGTGGATCCTATAAGAGTACATATTAATGGTATGAAGGGTAAATGATTACACAATCGTTAGTATAGATTAAGTAAATTTAAAGAAGTTATACTTACGTCTCCAATCGCATCGTTAACCGCAGAAACAAGTTGTGGATTTATGAGGAGAACCGTTGACAATAACAATAACAAAAAAAGTCTCTTAAAATCAATGAAAGTGCATAAGGTTATTGCTTGTAGGAATAGTAGCGGAATTACTCGTGTAAAAGGGTGGTGGTAAAAGGGAAGTTGGATATTTTTAGAAAGGGGGGTCTTACAAAATTATTTATAGGGGGGGTGGTAGCGACGCTTTTTACGCGGTACCAAACTGCTTAATATCTGGAACTATTTATATAATACTAAAATGTTCTAAGCACCTCCGGAACAGTTGTTTCATACCTATTATACATCTTGGTTCGCTAGCATCTTTTACCACCTTCTATACCATATCGTAAAGGGAGAGGAGAGGGGGGAGTGTAAACCTGGAGGTAATATTACAGGCTAGTGCCTATGCTAATAGTTACTAGGGATATTCAGTTCTGGTGATTGCCATCCAAACTCTTACGGTGCTTTAGAGTTATTTGTAAGCAGTGCGGAAGCATACTCTCACACGTTATATAACCGGGTCACTCTTCTTTCTCTAGCTACGTAGCAGCTTCTTAGCAGGGGTTTTTCCATTCTTTATATAAAATTATAGACAGTATTTGACCACCTATAGTAACAACTCCAACCTTGGTCATTTCACGGATTAAAATTAATTTAACCTCAATTATTATATTAAATCCTCGTTTTTTATATAATAGTATTCATTACTAAAATTGTGGCTTAGGTATTTACGTAAACGTATGAAGAATACAGTAGAGTTTTCAAAGATAGTAGAAAGATGCAAGCGGTATAAGAAGCCTAAATAGTGCAAACCTCTGATAGGAGCTTAAATACTCTTGTTTGAGCCATGACCTCCGATTTTGCACTCCACTAACATGCTTCCTTCCTCTTACTAATTACAATATACCCATATTGGTAATTTTTCTTGTTATACGAAAAGTCTTGTATCTATAATTTAGTAGTAAGAGTGGAATATTAAACAGTGATAGTGCAATGTAGATTGCAAATCGTTTTGGAAGGTAGGTAAACTTTGTATCAGCGTAATTTTGGATATTACGTATTATAAAGTTAGTATGAATAATAAAACGCTATCTATTTAGGTAAATCCTTCTTTTTTACTCCTTGTATAACGTTTTACCACTTTTTGGTAAGCTTTCAAATAATTATACTGCGATTTTACACTTGATGAATAAACTCAAATTACTTAATATAATATGATATCTCTGAAGTCACGTAATAAGCGGCGCCGTATAGCGCGGAAGTACGTACACGCTACAGAGGCTGCTGCTGCCGCCATCGCTACCTAAGCTACTATTACCAATACCGCTAGCAGCTCCTTCTTTAATTCTTTTTCTCTAATCATTCTCATATCCTATTTCCACTCCCCCTTCTCCCCCTTTGCTAAGCTATAGCTATAGCAGTACTATGAATAGTAAGGATAACAATAGTAATAAAATTAATAATAGTAACTTAAAGCCATAGATTATACCTTTTCATCTTAAGTAAAAATTCCGTTTTTACCCCTAACGCCCATGAAAGGTCGAAAGCATAGTATGGGAGAATTGTAATAAGGTACATAATATTTTCCCTCGCAATTTTAATATATTTTGAGTTT
This sequence comes from Anisogramma anomala, assembly GCA_038502455.1. Lineage (NCBI taxonomy): Eukaryota > Fungi > Ascomycota > Sordariomycetes > Diaporthales > Gnomoniaceae > Anisogramma > Anisogramma anomala. The sequence goes on along the minus strand of JASMMZ010000012.1, from coordinate 9,040,924 downwards.
CACTTCAACGAGGTCGTAATAGTGGAGTAGGTTTGGCGTTTAATGACCCACTTTGCTAGAATACACCAAAAAGATATTTTAACTCGCTAAACATTAAGTGTCGGACTTAAACAAGCGCTTTTGGTCTTTATATAACTACTCTTTACGTTCTTGACGTCACGTCCGCCGCCGTTAGTAAGTCGTTTAGCGAGTGTCGTTGAAATGGAGGCGTATTTGTGCGTTATAACCGTTACGAGCGTAGCGGTGATAGGTACGAACCCGTCCAAGTAATATGAATACCATTTGCGAACACCTTTTCACGCGCCCTCCGTATTTAATATAATTCATTTCACTTTTGAAATACGTAATTCAGGACATAAAATTTTTTTTGTTAGGCAATGATAAGCGGTCGACGCAAATCGCTACCATTTTTACCTCGTAATGCACGAGCCTATGACTATATTACGTAGGTAAATTCGATGACATTTTTTCCCGGTGTCGTAAAAAAAGCCACCTAGCCCATCGCTCCCTATTTGAAGATATATAGCCTAAGAAGCAGGGAGCGCCTTGCCCTCTCCAAGGTGGCAATGTTGGCGGTAACGACAACGACAACCATAATGATGACGATGACGATGATGATGACGATGACGATGATGATGACGATGATGATGACGATGACGATGATGACGACGATGACGATAATGACAATATATATACCACTTGACCACGAAATACTACTGTTGCTTCGACTTCGATTCTGATCGACAATGTGGTAATATCTTAAAGGCATATGAAATAGGGTCTATTAACACTACTTGGTGTTTATTAGGTTAAGCACAGATAGGCTAGATAAAGGATGAAATTACTTTCAGTCACGCTTTACATAAGACTAAAGTAAAGTAGAATTTTCGCAAAGGGCCTCTACTACTGCATTAATTGATAACAGTAGCAAGTTTTTTTTTTTAAAAAAAAAATTGGATTTTTTGAGTCTATAACGGAAATTCGTAGTAAACAACGGTATCGTTATTAAAAATACCAAGAAATCACCATTAAACCAGATTTCAAAACGTTTCAATTGACTACCTAAACGTCTTAAATATCGTTAATTTATAAAACGACTAAGTGAGTACTACTGCAGGTACTATTACTAAATATTTCAAATCGTAAAACCGACCAAATCCCACGATCTTTGAATATAAACAACAACAAATAACCTTCATCCTCATCTTTTACATCAATCTTATCCCTTTCCCTATATATTACGTGATCGTCAAATTGGACACGTTAGCAAACACTTCAAAATCACCAAGTCGCATTAAAAAAGCTACGTTACGTGACTCCACGCTAAATCGCTAAGTCTATTTTCCCAAAACATTAAGTCCCTACATTTTCAAATAGCTAAACCTACTCGATTAAACTACGATTTTCATACATCACCTAGATTAAAGTCAAATTGATATCCAAACTAATAAAATAGACTATAATAAACAAATAAGGTAAATTAAACCTTCGGATATGTTTTTTTAACCACTAAACCAAGGATTTTTGGGGAAAATATATTCATAAATACTTAACTGAAAAGAAATTGATTAACTTCGTTAGCTATTTTATCCTCGACATGAATAAAAATAAAGACTTTGACTATAAAGCTCGTATCTTTTTGATTTTTTTTTAAGTTTTTTAACGATTGCTTAATTAATATATACAAAACTATTTAAAACGGGTTTATGTCAAAGCTAAAGGTTAAGGTTTGCTATCGAGGGATTTATATTTCTGATAAGACCTTGGTTTGTTTTGCATATTTATTTTTTCGAATTGGCCAAACTTCAGGATTTGCCTCAAGATCCTGAAATTTAAGATCTCAATCTTAAGATTTACGAGGGAAAGAGAGAAAAAAGGACGTTGATGATTACCAGTGCTCTTACATACGTTTCAAAAGGCTACCGCCCCTTAATTCCCATTTAAGTTAAATATTAAACCCTATTGACACCAATGATTTATATGCAAACTATAAGGAACCTGTTGATTTGTTTGGCAGTCTAGAAATATTACGCAATAGAGCTAAGTACGCGCTTGTCAAGGCTAGTATATATAAAACAGAGGCCATTAACGCGGTAACAAAAATCGACGTCGGCGTTATTTAGCGATCAATTAAACAAAATCATCAAATTCTTCATATCTATTAAGTTTTCCTTCAAAATATCAAAATCCTTTGAGTCTCTCAAGGTAAAGCTTCTTACGGCTGATACTTTTATACACGTGAGCTACCTAAAGCTCCTGCACAAGACTTTACCCCTCTAGATAAGCGACTAGAAACTACTCCCATTACCACAACTCTAAGGTATCAAAAACCATTATCGATGACTAGGACGATTATCGTGAATTTTTTTTCCAGGACAGTCAAATTGGTTAATATTAACTACAAACTCTTTATAAGATTCGTTGAAACTTGTAATAACACAGAGAAGTATAACAAAAAACCTTACAATCTATTTAATACGAAATCAATGTCATTTTCAAATATTTGTAAATAGATGGAGTTCCCCCTTTTATGTTTCTACTCATTTTTTTCTAGGAAATTTTATGGTTTATGCCAGAGATTATTTTTTGATCTTTTTAATCAAGTTAAATACCTTCCGTAAGATTTACAATGATCTAAATAGTTACTTCGAGTCTCACATTCACTTTACGCGATATTACACAGATGAAGCCACGACGAAATGAATAAAGATGATAGCTAGTAAGAATGAGAGGGAAATAATAATGGATGTTCTTAACTAGATGTTCCACAACTTAATATTAAATTAGTGAGGAAGAAAAAAATTAGAAGTTAGTTAGGTTACACTACCCAAGGAGGTACGAGCAATTATCACGGGCGTTAACAAGTTTGATTACGCTTTATAACGCCTAAATACCACTTGGCAAGCCATTTTTAACTAATTACGTTTCTCTTTTACGACTTCGAGTGCAAGTATACAAAATTCAGTTAATATATACCCTCAAGTGAACAACTCTTGTGGTTTGGCTAACGAAAACCTTATGATAGCGTATTACATCTATCGTAAGTACGGAAGGCTTTAACGTTCAAAATCCGGCTTAAAGTCTTTGGACTAAAGGTTATAGTTATTTGAAAGATGATATTGGGGGTAAGAAATAAATGGATCTATCAACTGAGAAAATTGTTGTCGTAATAATAGCAGAAAGTGTTAGATTTATGGTATGAAGAATTTTTAGTCAACTTGCTACCCTTTGGTTAAACATTATAAATAATAGTTGATATATTATACCTAGTCCCCTATTGTTTCTGGGAAGAAATTTTTAAATTGTATCGTAGATTGTAGGAGTAACGAAGCTGCTAACTATAACTATACATTGAATCGAGTTACGTGGCATGAAGATATATCTTTTGGAACGGCTTAGTAATTAGTAGACTACACTTTCTTGAACTGTTCGATTGGCGATGAACCTTATATTTACCTTAAAATTAAGTATCTGACCTCTAATATACTATTAACCTTTACGATCATGATGTGGACCACAAATTTCAAAGTATTATGCAAGATATTAGGGCAATGAAGTACTTAATAGAAGGTTATTAATAGTATGTAGAATTTTCATAGAAAAATAATACTATTATAAAAATCAATTGCTAAAATTCTAGTAAAACCAAAGTTGAATTTAGCGTATATAAATAATTATCGTTATTAGAATAAACGACTATAAAATACTTATTAGACCTACTAAATTCTATATTTTATATTCTACTACTTCATTGTACCTTTATTAACTTTACCTAATTGGTAAAAAATGCCGAAGGTTTTCATTCGCTTTGAAATGTGGGCAACTTGGGTTTAATTTATAACGACTAGCGAAAACCATGTTGAATTAATAGACTCAAACATTTTACAAGTATAACGAAGTTTTAATTATCCAGCTGTCAACAGATTATATAAAGACTTTCAAACGGTAAAAAATAAATATATAGAAAAATTTGTTTTAAAAGTTATTGAAAATTTTGATCACTATTGTTAAACATACACCTGAGCTCCCGAACAGTTAAGCTTATATTGAACGACGATAAGGGTCTTGATTATACAATATTTGTTGAGATTTTTTTTCGTATAATAAATATATTTTTTACGTTGGGGACTCCGTAACCTTTTCCCTTGAAGTTGAGTCACTTGAGTCGTTGTCAGCAAAGGATATATGAAAACTGTAGATATTGATATATATTACTCTAGTTAGTATATTTAAGCGGCAGTGCACCACGCTACAAGGTACACTCGTATAGCGTGCACGATAAACGTAACACTCTGCAGATTGCACTTTCAGAGTGCATTATGCATAGAGTGGTCTAGAAGGGTCGTTCCAGAGTGGTACGCTCTGGGTAAAAGCTTATAAGCCCTCACCTGTGGCGTGCACCTCTGGATGTTTCTTCTTGCATCTTTATAATCATCATCTCTTTACTTCAATGTATCTTCCTTATTTTACTGTTGCCTTTGCAGGTACGTACTTAACTCTTGCCTTACTAATCAGTAGCCGATTAGATCGACTATAGACAGCCAAGGGAAGAAGAGACAGACACAAGTTGAATACCTATAGCGGGATGCTGTAGTGGTTCCAACTGCCTGTGATTTAACACTATGACTTATAAGAACCATACGGGAGTGTAGAATTACGCGGGAGCATCGAGAAACCCGAAGCGTTATAAGACTATAAGATTCGGAGTGACTTTGAGAAGAACAACCCCGTTCCGTTAACCGCCAACTTGCATTGGCGCTCTAAACGAGAAACCCAAACCCTTTTTAAAGGGCGTCCTATCACGTATCAGGCCACGCAAGCTAGAACCACCAAGTTTCGGAACCCTTCATTGGGACACATCTAATACCAAGCCACGCAAGCCAAAACCACTAAGTTTCGGAACCTTTTATTAGGACCTATCCGAAAACAACATCCGAAACGCCTTCATAAATACTTTTGCAATTATGGCCTTTACGAAAATAAAGCCCTCCGGAAAGCATATTGAAGTTCCTACCTACGCCGAATGCTTTGGATTACGTATTTGAAGCGAGGGTTACTACCACCACTTTATTTAGTAACGTTAATGGAGAGGTTATGCGACCTGGGTTACTAAAAGTTTTAATTTGCGAAGAAAAGATTTTTTTTTTTTTTTTTTTTTTTTTTTTGCCTGGACCAATATTATACATTACTGTTATTACTGGATTACGGAACCGATGTTATACACCACTGTTATTACTATATTACGGATACAGACTACATCACAACTACACTGTCGCTATTAGCCTATGGGTACGAAACAAATAAAGAAAGAAGAAAAGATTGCCTATATGGATATTAATATATATTACTATAGTTAGTATATTTAGGCGGCAGTGCATCACGTTACAAGGTACACTCCTGTAGCGTGCACGATAAATGTGACACGCTGCAGATTGCACTTTTAGAGTGCATCATGCATGGAGTGGTCTAGAAGGGGCGTTCCAGAGTGGTACGCTCTGTGTGAGAACTTATAAACCCTCACTTGTGGCGTGTACCTCTGGATGCTTCTTCTTGCATCTTTATAATCAATCTATCTTTTAAACTACAATACTAATCATTACGACTACTCTTCAAAGAACTTAGTTCACGTGAACCGTATCGGCTTGAGACCTTACCAAAAACATTTGAAAATGTTGAAAATGAATATATATTGAGGCCTATCAAACGATATCGTTTATGATATTAGTACCAATTTTACAGCCACAAATTTTCAAATGGATACCAAGATAAGAACGATTCAACATAAACAGATACATATTAAAGCTCATTAAAGTATTAAAAAGGTTGAAAGAGCATAGACATTACTTCATAGGGTATATAACATATTCATATTAAAAATTAGAAACTTTACGAATCAAGGGGCACGTTTTCAAATGGCGGTAAAATGCTTGAATAAAACTATAGGAACTAACGACTGGATATTAACGTTATTAGATTTTAGTAATGTTATTGTTTTATGATTGAATTTTCACTATTAGTAAATACTTGGAAAATAACTGTAATGTACGGTAAAACTTAAAAGAAATTACGAAGGGAATCTTTTAAACGCTGAGCTAATAATATTCCGAATAACAGAAACAGCCTTTCGAGAATCTACGTACCAACATTACCGTTATAAAGTGAAGTTTTCGTGTATGAAAAGTTGTGTCAATGGGATTGTCTACTAAAAATATTAAGTAGCAATAACCTTAAAGTAATTATTAAAATTATTAACGGTTTGAAAACGTTTTGTATACCTTAGGTTAAACCCTGAGTTATAGTAAGTAATGGTAACAACAACGATAATAATAAAGATTTTTAAGTTAAGCGAATGATCCAATACAACCCTTACCCTCCTATAATCGACAAACCAATAAAATGCTAACAGCGCAGCCGATTGTCAAAAAGAATAATTACTAAGGATAAAGAATACATATCAGACTAGATTCATAATATTATTTGGATTAGTAGGGAAGAAAATGATAATTAAGATCTTACTATTAAAGTTAGTGTGTAAACAATTATGAAAACTTTAGTTAGGTCTTTTGAATAAATTAATAAAGTTGAGATTAATGGAACTTTTACTCAAGTTGCTATATAATTTGTACCTAAACGCGACTCTTACTTTTGAAACCTTAATGTTTTCATTTTGAAATCGAGTATTGTTTACGAGGTTAATGGTAAAACCACATGGAGACCATGCGAAAAGGTAACTTTAATTGATTAAAGATACAAAGATAAAAATGAATTTGTATTTTGAGAAAGTTCCCAACTAGTTAAAAGATTAGTTGAAGTTTAATAATCGTATTGGTAGGAATTTCCATAATCGAAACTAATAAGAAAATGACACTAAATAGTTGTAATATTACTTTACCGTATACGTAGTCAGTAATAGATTTATCACAGATTATTTTAGTAGAATTATCGTAAAATCTTCGCAATAATTTACCCTTGAAAAAAGTTATACGATATGTTAAATTACTATACAGATCGTCTAAAACAGGTATATATTTGTTTTTAATATCTCAACCGTACTTTCAGTTAACATTAGATATAAAATCTTGAATTTACAACCTATGTTTATACATTATGTAAAATGAAATTTTAGTTATAATAGGTCTACAAATTAACAATCCTCTTTTCGTTAGAACCACTGACTTTGTAATATTGAAATAACATGTAATTGAATACTGAATCTTCTGAAATTGTAAGCTGATCACCATTCTAGCGGAGGATAATCATCTAAATTTCAATAAATCGTCAATCCATAAGTATGATATAAATGATATTAATATCTACCTTAGCTTTCGTGAAAAGAGTTAAAGCGTTTACTCGGCTAAAATGAATAAAACAGACGAAACAAAGATTCAAAATGATTTGAAATAACGCGTCTATAGTAATTACATTACAACCCTATACTAACGGGAAACATTATACGATCTTTTAATTACAATATAAGTTGAAAACTTAATTAAAAGGAATGAAAATCGATTGAATAAAAGGTTAGATCATTCCGTAAAGAATTTGGACCGTAAAATCAATAGAAATCTGTTTAACCTATGGAAAGTTAAATTAATGCTTTTTACGAACTTTTTTATACAAATAATATTAACTTGTTCTTATAAATTATATTTTCTATGACTATTAGCAATAGCAATGAATTATAGGAAACCCATTTTACAATTGCAAGGAATTCAGTTCATTAAACTTTTTGTTGGAATAGTAGTCAGATGTAGTACGGTCAAGTCAACTTTACTCATAGTAAAGTTGATTGTACGTACTGCACATTGACTGTAGTTTACGAGATTTGACTACACTGACTGCAAGTGCAGTGCAGTAGGTGCCCACTTCAAAGTGGGGTATAGGCTAAAGCCTTTAGCCATACAAATTAGTGTACAGACCGGCTAGCAGTCTGCTAAACTTAGAACTTGCACCTCAATCAACAATATCAACGCAGCACCAGTTACTTCAACTACAGTGATTCGAATCGACTATATTGCAACAATAAAGGCCTACCAACACTTTTATTAAATGTAAAAAGATTACGTGAAACGTGTTGGCTTTAAAGGTTTACGATATAATGGCTGGCTTTAATGTAGTTATAACAATATGCAAAACCTTGAATATCGTTACAAAACGGTTAAAGATTCCTTTTATTTTGGTTATGATTTGTACCGATTTGAAAAGCCTATTTGTATGCCTTTCGAAATTAGGAACAACCAGTGAAAAACGCCTGATAATTCACGTAATGGTACTTCGTGAAGCCTACAAAAACAGGGAAATCGAGGAGTTCAAGTGTATCGACGGTAAAGATAACCTGGTGGATTCCATAACGAAATCGGTACCAAACAAGGCTTTGGAAAGGTTTGTGAATAGCAATAAATTGACTATACGTAATGAGGGCTACGTTAAGAGGCCGCTTGGCAAGGTCAGGTCACGTGCCGGCGAGCGGGGGGGGAAACAGGGGCACCCTGGCAAACTGGAAGACTGCTACAAGTCTGTGGCGCAAGATTTGTGCACAGGAGTTGATGAAGTCGGAATTCGGAACCGTGGGGCAAAAGGAGGTAATTGGAGTCAACTTGGGTGCGGAACACACTGGAATTGACGGGGGTCTGGCCGGTTGGCGAAAGTCTGGCGAAAGACTTGTGCACGGGAGTTGATGAAGTCGGAACTCGGAACCGTGGGGCAAAAGGAGGTAATTGGAGTCAATTTGGGTGCGGAACACACCGGAATTGACAGGGTCAGGCCGGTTAACGAGGAGGCACTTCAGAGGCTACCGTAAATAAGTGGTCGACCACACTGGAGTGCGCGTACAAAACAAAAAGCCGCCAGTGTTGGAACAGTAGTAATTGCAGTGCAGTTAGTCGACTGTACTGTCAAGTAAGTTGACTGAACTGACTGCAAGTTGAGTGTAATGTTTTGTGGGTTGACTGTATTAACTGTAAAGTTAAGTATAGTATGTGCCCACTTCTGACTAGGGCACGGGCCAAGCAATTAGCTATACAAAATAGTGTGCAGACCGGCTAGCGGTTTGCCAAACTTAGAACAATACATCCACCACTTGACCACGCAATACCACTGTTACTTCGACCACGATTCGAATCGACAACGTTGCAACGTCTCAAGGCCTATCAAGCAAGGCCTATCAACAGTATATATATAACCCAAGTTTCTACCGGTTAAATCGATAATATAGAATTGGTATCGAATACCGGTATTTATGCCGTTCGTGTTGGTAGGGCAGGTAGGGCAACTTATTGTTGGATCAGTTGTAGTATTTGACGAGGAAAGAGGAAGAAACTGGAACTAAAGTAGAGGCCAGCGGAGTTGAGCATGTATTATATAAAAGTCACGAGCACGTATCTTCCCAATAATATGTACCAGTCCTTGCCCTTCATCGTAATTATATCTGTACCCCTACTTATACCCCCATTCATATACAACAAGTCTCCGGAACCAAAAGGAAAAGCAATGCTATTATTGCATAACAGGAAGACACGAGGCGCGAGACGCGAGACGTGAGACGCAAGAAGCGAAAAACGAGACGCGAGAAGTGAAACGCGAGAAGCGAGACACGAGACGCGAGACGTAAGAATGTCAACGGAGTCTTTTCTTGTAAACATCGATAAGATCCTTACAATAATCTTGCTATCCCGCGGCCTTCCATTCGTCATCTTTAGAAGTACACCCTTTCCAACGAATGAAGTATTAGACTTGTTATCCTATTCGATGACGACGATTAAGGGGGTTATCTACAATTTTCTCAACCTCCTATTCGTCCTCCTCAAGAGCTTTTTTGTGACATATAGGGATAGGCAACGGAGGTACGCGCAAGAAGGGATTATACTTAGGATTACAATAAGGTGATAAATACTACACGTTTACCGTAAAATGAATTTGCGAATTGGTAGGTAAGTCGAGTGTATAGGTCAGATTTATTATTTTGTTATAGTTTAAGGGCTTAACCGTAAAGAAATGAAGTTCTTTTATTGATGTAAAGGTTTATATGCCTTCCTATACGCAACTATATATGATTTCCTATATTAAATTTTTTTAACAGTGATTTTTATCGTAGTAACATTTGGCTTTAGTTGCAACCACGTCTATTGTAAGCTGAGCATTTCGGCGTTAATGCTCCCTCATAAAACGAATCTTTGCCTATTGTTGTGAGAAAGTAGTATTTAGATAGTTTACTGGAGTGCGTGATTTGAAGCTCAAGAGGTATTCGTGTGGATTGATATTGATGACACGTGAATAAACATTGTTAATATTCTATTACAAAGCGGGTATACATTACGTTTACGATTGTTCGGAATACTCAGCGATATAATAGCGAAGGGCAAACTCAACGAGCTGATTTTTACTTTCGGTTTATGTATTTACCTAAAGATAATTGTTGAAAATACAACAGGCACAGTCTGTACCCAGCAACAGAAACAGTTAGTACTTGGTACGTCTCAACACCAAAGATGAGGAATACTCCGGAGATGAGGATATCTACCAGAGCACTCGTGAGAAGACTAGGGAATAGTGTACTAAGATATAAGAGGATTGAGATAGAGAAGATACCTGTATACTAGTACTTACTAGTGCAAGGTACTAGTACTGATTAGTACGGAGTATCGAGATGGAAATGATACTTGTATACTAGTATTTACTAGTATAGGAGTACTAGTCTTTATTAGTACGAGGTATTAGTATTGACTAGTACAGAGTTTCGATCGTGATGGTCGAGATTTTTATAAGGATTCTCTTGATTATATATCAGGAGGTTTTCCATGTAGATTCTAGGTATAAATGAATCTATAAGCCTATACAATATCTTCTTATATAGTAAATTTTAACACATTTTCAGTACGATTATACCTTACTATTCTACTGACTTCAGTTTTATATTTTTCCTATAAACACAAATCAATGATGTTTTCTTTTTTGGGACGTTATAATACTTTTGAGGATGTCTCATATGTATCTTTAGAATCACGTGGATCTCTTTTTCCACCATTAGGTTTGTCTTACGATAGTTTTAGGGATGATGGTCTTTTATTGCAGAGGACTGTTATTGCTTCCAGCCCCTTAGGTTCCTCTGGACCTTCAAGTTCTTTTGTTTCCTCAGCTGAATTACCACCCCTTTTCCCCCTTCGGTTCAGATTAACTCATGCTCCTATTGCTTGAGGGTCCTTGGACCCTGAAGCTGTACTTACATGGGGGGATACATACGTGGAAAGGGAAGGAAGGCACGCACGTGCCTGTGCATCTTGCTACATGAGCTCAGCTCCGCTAAACTCGGCTTCTAGTTAGTGTCTTCCTCTTCCATTCTTAGATTACTACACAGTTTCAATGTTACATTACTGCCCTACACGCGTACCAATAATTGGTAACTGTAAGAAAAAGAGCTGAAAAGCACCAGATATTTCCCTTCACCAGTCTGAATAAGATAAAACGGAAGGAGCAAGGTCACCAGTTCTGCTGCTCCGTAAAAACAAAGTCAACAACCCCCCGCCCCGCCAACACCTCCCCTCTTTCTTCGCTTTTCAACTCTACAATCTGTCAACCTCTTTCCCTATCACTACTTACCATCACCCACCTTTCATCGCCGCCGACCCCCTCTTCCTCTCGTCATCCTCGCCGCAACCGCTGCCAATCTCGCAACCGTCATCACCCGCCATCGCCGCTAGTCTCACCGCAGCCACTTGCCGCCAATTCCCTATAAGCAAACGCTAGTTGCGTACTCTAGCCCTAGATCACATTAAGGCACCGGTCACGCCCCGCCGCACTCGTAATAAACCCAGAAAGCCCGCTACTTCTTCAGAAATTGCCCCTTAACCCTTAAGGGGAAAAAAAAAACACTTACACTTGCCCCTGCCACCTCTTCCTCATCAGCTTCTCTTTAGTCTACGTCGACTACTCCTTCGCGAGTAACCTAGCCGTTAGCACCTTTTTCAACGATAGCTTCCCGTTTCTACACACCTCGCCTTTAAAATTACACGCCTCGCTCTTTATAAAATAAGATGGATTGAGTACCTAACTGAGCTAAGTGTTTACAGAAGCAGATAACTGCGATGGTTGAAAAAAATGAAGAATTTAGCAAAAGTTTTGGTGCAGTTAATACGAGCCTTTAACAACAAACCATGAACAATCAGACAATTATAAAAAACCGCTTTAACGCCTTTAATCGTAACCGAAAACGTCGCCCTCGCCGAAACAACGAACGTCTTTGCAACCCTAAACGTCCACGCCCTCATCGAAACCCTGATCAAAGCATGCTAGTAACTCAATCCTCAGGCAACAATAGCTCGTATCGCCTAAAACGTAGGGAAATAAGGGTCCACAACCTCATGTATCCCGATTCGCTTAATATGGAAATAATTACTATGTGTAAAGATATCGTCTTGACAAACGTTTAAAGTTTCTGAATTCGTCTCGAAAGATTTACTAAAGTTAATCTAAAAGTAGAAGGTTACATAGTCTTTATAGTTAGAAACCTACTTTAAAGATGAGCTATATTCTGGTGTAATATGGAACTGGCTTACGAGAATCGTATATGACTTTTCAACAATTGTTTGAAAGTAATTATAAATGCTGTTATTAACCGTTTGAAATGAATTAAAGCTTTGTTACAAAAAAGACCCAAAAATCCACGTTTATTTTTCGAAACCTTAGACATAATAAGTATAAGTTTCGTAAATATATTCAAATCGAATTCAAATACGATTAAGCTATATAAACTTTCGGTAAAACTAATATAAACTGGTATAGAGTTGTAATTGATATTGTGACCTTTTATAACTTACCTTTTGAATAAAATATACAACTTTCTAATCAAATGTGATTTCTACAAAAATATATAAACATGATCAAAAAAGTTGATAATATTTTACTGGCGGATACGGACCGTCAGTACGTTTTATAAAAGCTTGCTGTTGAAGACGGACGTAAAAGGTATAACTCGTGTGAATTCTAGGAAAAGTTAAAGTAAGATGATAATACAAAAAGTATGATACGAAACTTGACCAAAGTGGTTATTGTGCTTGCGACCGCAAGTATAAGTCTTACGAGACTTGTAATAAGCCTTGCGAGAAGCTATATAATAATAATCGATGCGGTAATCATAAATTTTGCCGCCGCGATAGCAATAGTCGTTCCATTATAACTGGTGTCACGACATATTCGCCGGCATAAACATGTTAACAATATTTAATCTAATTTGGAAACTAACTATTTAAAACAAAGTGAGGCTAAGTTCCTCTCCTTATCATAAAAGAGTAAACTGAGCCTTATAAACTAAATCACAGGTTTCGCTACTAAAACAATGTCAAGCTGTCGAATTTATGTAACCTATAGATGCGAATACGAATATTGTAATACGCTTCTTAAACATTTCAAAGTTTTCCATAAAACGGGGATATTATCCTCGCGAGCTATAAGATGGAAAACCAGGAATATAAATAGGAAAATGCCTTCTAGTTTGTATGAAATCGAAAATTTTACACAAAATTTGGAAATTATTATAGTTAAATCCGTTTATAAGAAGATAATCATAACTATAAAAGGCGTTTTTTTCCTCCAAGTATCTATTCGTACCATTTTATCCAACCTAGGTTATACTTTTTAATCTTACAGAAGCAGTAAAAATCATTGTAGCTAAGTCGTAGCTTAACAAATATGTCTCCAATTGTGTTAAAACTACTGTTTTGCAGGACGAAACTATGTTCAAAGTTGTAAGACTCTTTGTTAAAGTTATAATTGAGGTATGTTGATCATTTTCGGCTATAGGCATAAATAAAACAATATACCAAACATTTTGCAGGAAACTGTAAAAGTATAGATTATCGATCGTTTTGACGTAGGTCTCTTGCTTGGAAATATTTTATAAAAGCCTTATAAATCTGATATTTTCGTATTAAAAATATTACTAATCTTGAAAACAATTACTTCAAAATAATATCTTATCGATTGTATCTAAGTTACCGCTCTAGCTCTTTTAACGAAAATTAAGGCTAATATTAATGGTAAGTATGCGGATTAAGAATTAGTTAAAGTTAAATTGATTATATTTCACCAAGTCTACGACCGGCTTGTAATTTCAGAACTTAAAGTCTTCGACTACTTACTATTTCGATATTATGAAGCCAAAAATTCCAACAAAAAAAAGTATCGTTAGTTTATATATCTACTAAACCGAAGTCTTTCCTTTCCTCCATTGGCGAATAAGGTTCATAAGTTAAAAACTGTATATCTAACCATAACTTAAGGTACGATTCGTAAATTGGGAAATAGTAAATTCGCACTTGAATTAGTTCGTTTGGCAGCTTAATATATCGTATTACCATCTCCAGGTAATACTTGGCACGCAGTTCTTATAGTAGCGTTAATAATACTATTCCCGGTAAATTGGTTGCCAATCATGTGTATGTTTGCGTTATATCGCGGTTATCCAAGATAAAAAAAAAATTCAGTTTTAACTAACGAACTTTCTGCCAAAATAACCACTAAACTCTAATTTACTTCCTAAATCGTAAGTGATTACATAAAAGTCTAGATTTTACCCTTTTTATAATATACTTAAACGAGTAAGCCTGATGTTTTGTACGGCGCACTATGGTTTTACCCTTAACTTAGTACATAATCCTTAACCTGAAGATCGTAATATTTAGGTCTTAGAGGTTAAAGATGACTTCAAATACTAATTATACGATTCCTGTAATTATAAATCCATTAATTTCGATTTAATTGCTTATTCAAAGATTTTCCGAAAATTTTAATAATAGCTTATACTCGGAGCTTTGCAACTAAGTTTTAATCGTTCTTTTTTTCCCTTCTTATTTAAAAAATATTATAAATTCGAATCGATTTATATTCTTCACCCTTAACGTTCCTTCTCTATAGTGGTTATTCACATCAGTGGCGTAGTATTGGCTTATTAATTACAAGAGGAAAAGGGTGGTTTTAACTCATTCACTGAACTTTAATATTTTCATTGTTATTGTTAGTCGCCCTAATATAAGGTTTAACCTGTATGATATAAAACGTTGCGGAGTCGTTAAATGTTTTAATTACTACTTTAAGGTTAGTGATACTTAAGATCTTATATGTGCCATCTTATTTTCCTAACTCTCGTTATATAAAGACTTTACTTCGTAACGATAAAGTAAATTCGTTAATCGTCATAGAGCCGTTTTTGGTATTGTAGGTATTATTAACTTAAAGTCTTGCCGATTACTTTCATAATTCCTTCAATTGCTTTGCCGTAAGCTATAGATTTCTTTTGTGCACTTGTCAATGGCGGAGATTCACTTGTTAAGCGTGGGTACGTTTTAAAAACCAATAACGTTAGTATCAAACTATTAAGGCCCACAATGTTATTTATGTCCTCTACCGCTATTTGAAGGTATGGCTCGTGATTTGTAAAACTTCCAATCTCTAGAGTAAGGATATCGTATACTTTATAGAGTAGCGTGTGAACTGTTTCGTTTTCACAATTCTTTGGTGAGCTTAAATAAGTATCTGTTTATACTGGATTTCCATTATTTTAACGTTATCTTCAGACTCCGCCGTTGTAAATTTGGTATCAGTATCGTAAAAGAAGACATCAAGTTAGCCAAAGTACGTGTTAATTGATAGTATCCTTAACGTTTCCTACGTATTTTTCGCTAACAAGGACTTTGAAAACTTGTTTCCGTGAAAAGAGGTTTCATAGATAATAACATAAATAATAGTTTTGTTATCCAAGTGAAATACGTTGATAAAAATGTTGTAATTACAGTTTTTATTGTTGTTAGCGTAAATTTTCAGTTTAGGCGGGCTAAAATATACATTTGGAAATAGTGGTATAACTTTATAGTAAAATTTATAGCAGAATATTTCACGTTGTTGTACTTTACGAATTTGAAATTTTTGTGTAATGTATTTATGGCTGAATGATTTAAACACCGGTGTACTTAATTTATTTTTAACTTCATTATATTTAACATTGTTTCTTTTAGTCTTTAAAGGTAAAAATATAAATACCCGCACTTGGAAGTGAAAGTAAACCTTCGGCTGTTATTAACTAGCTTATTAGAGTTAATATCGATGTTTATACAGAGGGTTATTATATTCTTTAAGTGAAAAAGGAACAAGGTATGGGATTTGAAGATACGGAATGTAATCTAACCAATAATAGTTTGAATAAGTGTTATCTCCAATAGCTATAGTTGTTTGTTTGGGCTGGAAAGAAACTTTACGTCATTAACATTGTGGCGATTAAATTCCGTAATAATAATGCTATCCCTTCTTAATATTACGTATTACGAATATCATCCTATTAAGTTATGTATTATCTCTATGTCTGGCATAATACTTTAAAACGTATAGTTTGTATAACGATCGCGAAGTTTAATTGTATATAATAGGTTAAAGGTTTAGTTAAGGTAAAGGTAAGTGTTTTCGTTACTTGAACAGTATAGAAAGACGTAGTTAGCCAGTTATTGAGTTACGTCAAGAGTATCATTTTTATATTACGTGAATTTCTTAAACGTTTCTTTATCGTTAGTATTTTCGTTTCTCTTGTAATCTACAAAGTGATCAAAGTAATTTTGCTCGGAGATAGTAAGATATAAGAAGGGATACAATATCTATTATTTGTAATAGTTAGTTGGAAGGTATCGAGGTAACCAATATCCAGACTTACTATAAATTCAATATTTTTCAGTATTATTACGAAGATGGTTTTTTCAGTTTAAAAGTCTGCTGAAGTCTTGCTTTTGTTGGCGTTAACATGGTTTTGGTTTCGAGTTCGGAAGTTTTAAATCATATGTTGAACATTGAGGTCGCCTATACTTGTAATAGATTTAATATATTAATACGCGGTTTTCTTTATCTACATCGAGGAAGTTTTCATCTTAGAAGTATATACTAAACGAATATGGAGTACGTATTATTACGGTTGTAAACAAAGAATGTAACTGGTTTAAAAAGCCTTTACAAATGGTATTTATGTGTTATAAAGCATATTTAAACTCATTTTCACCCGTGATTACTTCCTGTATCTATTTGCAAAACATGACTTCAGTAGTATAGGATTTTCTTATTATTTATTGATATAATATTAACTTTTGAAACATCTGTTTAAAATAATTATCCGTATTTTTCAATTTTTATTCTCAGTTATTGTCGTTATTTACCTCATAATATCATAATTCGTATAATATTTCGTAAGGTAGACGTTATATTCGAAGTAGCTTTTTATATCGTTATATATCTCGCAAAAGGGTTTTACTCGCATTAAGAAGGTTAGGTAATAATCGTCGGCATAAATTATGAAGATCTTAGAGAATAGTATATAAAAGCCAGAAATTGTAACCTCTTTAAACCTGAAAAAATTGAGCAAAGGTATTATATTTATATTAAAGATGTTATAAAATTTTCCGCTATATTTTTTACGTTATTTTAAATTTTCATAAAATTCATCAGGTGTTTTTAGTTAATGTTTACTATTTTGATAGGTTTGAAGGGAATGTCGCGATAATTTTTAAATCGTCGGTGGTGTTTCCTATCAATTTAAGTTTTAGAGCTTCCGAGTCGCGATGTTAAGGGTAATTACTAGTTACTTGGGTCGAGGAATACATTCCTATGATAGTATTTGTGGTGGGTTTTCGCGTATAAACGTACTTGTTATGGAAAGCTTCATCTTAAAGGACTTGATGATTTGAAGGGAATAATTGGGGGGTAAGGGGATTTAGCCATAGGAAAGGTTTTGTATAACTTGCCGATTTTGTTTAATTAACCCTATAACGTCGATATTAATTCCTTTTACAAGGTTGGCGACCGTTGTTTTCCGAATTTTTCTATTATTAAAAACATAATTCGCATTATTACGTGGAGGTGTTCAATTGCCGAGTAAATCTATAGTTTTTATATTGTTAACACGTCAAAAAGTTTGACTCAACTAGAGGAGAGGTCACTTGATACGCGTATAAGGGAGTTAAAGGTCTTAAACGCCCTTTTCATTATGGAATAGGTTTTGAGGGCATTTTTCGAGTTAATTCGACTTGAATATAGTTTCTGCTAGCTTGGTGAAATTATTATTTAAATTTTATATTTATCGAAAAATAAATTTTATGTTGAGTTCGTTTTTAATCATTTTTTAGATAGTTTCTTACGTTTTTGGAGTTTACTAATTGAAAGACATATGAAAGGTTTAAAAGGCGTTTTTATTACAATCGAATTCTTTACCGTTTTGGTTAAGGAGAAAGTAACCAACGAAGTTCATTAGGTATTTTTTAATTAATTCTTCTTCGAAATTTTGACACCAAGCAATCTTATTGTAACACTTTTGAAAATAAGACTTTAGGCTTTTATTGCTTATTTCATGGCAGGGTTGGTAATGGTCTTAAAGTTAGGGTTTACGGTAGCTATTTTGACAAATTAATTAGCTTAGGATATGGAATTTGATAGTTTAAGGTGAAGTTGCGCAACGTGATTGTTTTAACTCAACTTGACTATTTTCGGCATTTCTTTTTTCAAATAGATATTTTAATAATTCAATTCATGTAGTGGAAGTAAAAAGACCAAGTAAAGGGAAAAAATTAATGTTAAGGGTAAAGGTTTTGTAAATGATTAGATCAAAAGTTGTTTATTGTAATTATTTGGCATGAGACTTCATCGTTTTCGTAATAGTAACACCCTTACTAATATTAACTCATCTGTTTACCAACTTATCGATTTGAGATTTTCAAAGGTCAATTTCAATGTTTGTCCTTGAAAAGGATTTTTTGAAGATTTATTGGTGTTTTCAATAGCGATATCATCGTTACCTTTTAATTACCGTAAATATTGAGGCAGTGCAGAAGTCTTCTTCACTTATTGTATTAAAGGATGATGTAATAGTTAATACTCTTCGTAAAATTCTTTATTTATCTTACCCCAATAAATAGTAATAATAGGAAAATATATTTTCCTTTTACTTCATTATTTTTGTTTAACCTAATATATACTGGTTAGTATTTATGAGGCGGTAAAAGTAATAACTTTGTGGATTACATTGGTCTAAATAACAGTAGTATTGTATTGGTTGTATGGTGGATGTATTATTCTAGGTTTGACAAAACGCTAGCTGGTATACACAGTAATTTTCATTGGCAATTGCTTGGCTTATGACCTAATATGAAGTGTGAGAATACTGTACTTGACTTGCAGAAAATATAGTAGATCCAAAAATAATACACTCAACTTGAAGTCAGTATAGTTAAACTTACTGTAAATGAATCTGACCTACTTCAATATATTTACTACTCTTCCAACAATATCAATCTTTCATTGAATTCGAAATGAATATATCATTTTAACTTACAATCTGTATTCTGAAATAAAGTAAACGTATAATGAATATTTCAGTATAACTGGTATATAAACTGATGAGATATCTTGTATCAAAACTTCTAGTTTTGTAATTACTAGGTAATGTATGATTAATAATTCGAATTTCAGGAATTCCAAACCCATCGAAGTTCTAAATAAATGTTATCATTTAGACTTTGACAGATCGTCAATTCGTATGAAAAATTCTAACAATTTTGATTTCAAATATCTTAAGTTTTTCCGAAGAGGATGAGGAATTAATTAATCTAACGTTGATAAAATCAATGTTGTAGAGCTTTCGCAATACCTTAAGTAACGACTTAATCGTAATTGAATCGCAACGATATACCAACCCAAAGAATTTTACGATTTATTAATGATGACAAAAGCTTAACATATAATGAATAAAAACTACAATGATTTCAATATCAACCGGGAATAAAAAACGAGTAATCTAACCTAAAACAATGTCTATCAATTTCTTTATTGCTAAATCTATATTTGTCATAAACGTTTTCTTTGCTAATAAAGTCAATTCATCGTTGCCGATTGAGTTTATGATAATAATCATCAATAAAGATGAATTGTAAGATTACTTATTCTCTAGAACCGGCAGTCTGATCAACTAAAAATACGTTTGATATAAAAAAACTATTCGAGATATATTTACTTCGATAATTTACGGCGTAATATCAAGCTTCAAACAGGTTATTTACGTATAATAAACCCTTTAAATCGTTGTAAAATATTTCAAAGTTTCACTGATTTCGATTATAATTTACATGGATTTACTAAGCCTATTAGAAACCTTTTCCAACTCAATATAGACAATAAAACAGTTTCATGATTAACGTAATCGCGTTTCTTAAAACCTACAAAAATAAAATTATAGAAAAATTATGATGTGGCGATAGTTAATATAGCCTAGATAATATTATAATGAAAACCACAAAAGTCAAATTGTTTAAGAAGTCATACGCAACAATAGTTAAATTATTAAGATTTATAGTTTTGTAAATGAGCTATCTATTCAAGTTTGAATTCGTTACTATAAACAGAGAGGGAAATTAACAAGACGTAGTAAATTGAAAAACTATTAGATTGATAATTCGGACTTTACTAATCAGTATTGGAATAGCATTCAAGCGCAATGCAGTTAAAGTTGACGGTACTGCTGTAAGTCAATTTCAGTGGTGTGCCCAATTCAATCTGAGGCATAGGCTAAGCAATTTCCTATACAAAGAAGTGTACAGACCGGCTAGTAGTCTGCTAAACTTAGAAGTAACCATTAACAACTTAAACACATAATACTACTGTTACTTCAACCGATTCGAAGTAATAACATTGAACCGCCTAAAAGTCTATCAACACTAATCGATACTTATTAGGTTGAGCATATATAAGCTATGTATATGAATAAACTACATTCCACTTACGGTTATCAAATATCAAAGAAAAGGAAAGATTCTTGAAAAGGCCATAAATAATTACTGTGGTATTTAGGGTAGTAAGTAAAGAAAAATTTGGGATTGAATCGGATTTTCACAGTAGTTTGGTAGTGACAATGGTATCGCTGTGAACAAAATACGAAAATATATTTATTTAACCTTTCTAAAAGAAAATTAAGGTTGAAAGTCAAAGTTTTCAATCGTTCAAAAAGAGATTTCCATGTTTCCATAACCATTAAGGATGGTATAAGGCTAAATTATGTTTGTTACTACTTCTATTACTGTAAACCGCTTCGTCCAAAATTTTAGAATAACTAACAACGACTTTACCAACACATAACCTTTAATATATAACGCTAAAACTTATCGTTAACGTTACTATTTTTCTCTTATATCCCACAATCGTCAATCAGATACATTGCTAAACACTTTGAGATCGTCATTATTAAAGAAAATGTTCAAAATAATAATTGGTAGCATGAAATAACCGCATTATACTACTCGCAAATATGAAAATACCAACCCTACCTAATTTGAAGCAAACCTGCCAACATGAATTCCTAAATATAAGCCAAAAATACTAATACTAAGGCACTCAAAAAAAAAAAATGTAGTCTTTTCATGAACTTTTATATCATACCTTATAAAGTTAAGAGGGTAACGAAGCGTTTATAAAAAATATTTGACCAATTTGATCGACTAGTATATTCTCAAGTAAAATATTGTTAAAAGCTATATTGGAGTTACTTACACCTTCCAATATGTCCATAAAAATTTAATGACTATATTATTTATATATAAAGGATGATTTAGAGGGGAGTCGAGATTAAGTTGAACATAAATGTGAGGTTTTAATTTTGTATACACCTCTAAATGGATTCGTAAAAATCTTTTTTGAATACGTATAATAGGAGAATCGTCTTTAAGATCCTTAATCATATTACCTTACAAAGAAAAAGAGGGTATTATTAACGACTATGAAAAACTTTAGAAACGTTCCAAGAAATTACACCCTGATTTCTAATTAAATTGAATCTTTATCTCCCCTATTAATGGATTTATATACGCAGATAATAAGCAACCCATTGATCGGCTGTGAAAGTTAGTCCATTTTTCTGCCTATAACAACTCGAATGATATATTGGGCAGAGGAAAAATATATAAAGAAGTGGCTATCAATATGGTACGAGAAATTGACGTCGGATTCATCTAACGATTAATTGAAAGATATCGTAAAAATCGTAAAATTACTATTTAAGGTAAAGCATAGCATAAACTAGACTATAAAAAACCTAGGAAGGTACGCCTATACATGTAAGTTCATTACAAGTCCTATCACAAACATTTACCCCTTAAACCAAACTAATGGCAACTATACAAACCACTGAAACTTTGAATTACCAAAACTTAAATGAACTATAAGAAATACCATCGACGATCAGAACAACTATCTTAACCTACCACATAATCTGGTCAAGATATTTAAAATCAACTACCAACTCTTCACGGATTTCACCAAAATCTGAAGTAACACAAAAGGATATAACGGGAAATCCTATATTTTAGTTCACACGAAAATAATCCCCTTCCTCAACATTTATAAGTGAATGATAGTTCAACATTTATATTTCCACTTTGTCTCTAAAATTTATCACGGGTTACGCCAACGATTATTACTTGATTTCTCTTATAAGTGTACTCACTTTCTGTGAAATATATAACATAATAAAAATTGACTTTTAATATGACATTTACTTCGTATTCCACTATAAAAACTAAGCTATAATACGGTATATAATAATAATAGCTAAAAAAGACTAAAAATAAAACACTAATATATATCTTGAATCAAATAATCAATATATTGATATTGTACTAACAAATAATTGGAAATGTACGTATTAACGATTTTTACTTCGTAAACAGATACATGCGGCTATAACTAAAGTCAACGAGTTTAAACACGTCCTACAACGCTCAAATACCACCTAAAAAGTTTTTTTTTAACTAGTCATGATCCTCTTCTATGACTGAAATAACATTTACACCAAACTAAATTAGTACGTGACCCTAAATTAACAATTTCTGTGATTGGAATGACGAATACATCTTAATTAGCACTATATCGACTCCAACAACAGCAGGTCCACATGTTAGGGATTTCAATCAAATCATCTTGTTTATTAACTTCCGAGCACATCAAAAGTTTAGTGCATAATAACGAACCAATACAATCATTGTAAATGAACCGTTACCATAATTCAAAACATCTTTGATTTACTACTGAGACTTTGACGTTATCTACTATTTTATAGCTTTCTAATATAATTCTTAGCTGTGTAATATTTGTAATAAAAGAGGATTCTTCTATGAAATACGTTAACATATTCCAGAAAGTAAAAAAAATCAATACGATTGTATATACTTCAATGACATAATTTCGATCTAACACAAAAATATACAATATATCATAATTCTTCGGTCAAATTACCAATTTTAAATAGATATATTGAATATATTTAAAAATATAACACATATATTTTTAATATTTTTCATATCATCTTCGACCTACTATTAACTTGCTTTGTATGAGTACATGGACCACATTAGCAAGAGAAGTTAGGGTCCTATACTGTAAATCCTAACAGTGCCTACTTTCGAAAGAAAAAAATCATGAATAGCTGCTCTTAACACTATTACTTCATATGCATCCTATTCCACCAAAAAAACATGAATCGGCTCAATAACCACTTGAATATTTTCAGACAACTCCTTTTTTACTATAAAAATCGTCGTCGGCCTAGCGCACCGGCCGCGTAATGGTTCATCCAAATATCGGCCCTCACAAACAACGATTCCGCCACTCGTTACTTATGCCAACATAACCTACCGAATTTACAATATGGTATAAGTTTGGCTTTACGTTTGAAGGTTTAAAAAACCTCTACTATAAAAGATTGTATATAACGACTCTATTTATTTATTTTCAAGCCTCATCGCCTACATCGGTTCCTCACACATTTCGCGGAACTTTCGCATTCGACTTTATTTTAGATAAATTTGACTTTTACAAAAGACGTTTCTCGATATACCAACCGCTCAATTATGTCACATTGTGTGTTCTTTTACACTCATTAGGTTTAAGGTCCGTGTCAAAGAGATGAATCGCTAAAATAATTGTGAAAAATATTTTTCTTAACATTACGGACTCAAAGCTAAGGTATATGTGTTTTATAGATTATTCACTCCTTTAGGAAATTTATCAAATATTCGATACGAATAATCATAAAACGGAGACTGAAACAGCGATACATAACAACCAGGTTAAAGCTACAATTTTCCTGTTTGTATCATATTACATCTCTAAACTATAGGGTATTTCAAGGGTTTATTTGAAAAATTAATTTAAAGCCTAGTTTCCTATCAAATAGTTCTTTTAATGACATGTTCTATTAGTAAATTCTAAATTTTGTTCCATTATAAGTATAGATGGCAGGAATTTTATTTTTATACACCTCATAGTAGATCGTCTATTTCTATTTTAATAACTTAAGTGGAGCTCATACAAATACGATCCATATTTACTACGCGGATGGATTTATACTATACAACGGGGATGTATACAGTTAACATAAGGCTTTATCACCATTAAATAACTATATATAACACAGTATTCGGAAATAAATAACAGGTATAAAGGATATATTTTTAATTTATATTGTTGATTTATTCGAAATGATGTAGTTTGTTTATCATATTAATATGTTTGACTGAAATGAGGAACTTAATAGTGTAGTAATTATATGAAGTGGGGAAATTGAAGTTTCAATTGTTCCTGCTGGAATACATAATTTTTTATTAGCGAGGGTCTCATTATCTTTGCAGTTGAATAATAACTGCCGGGTAATAGTAAAATATAAAAAATAAAAAATCTAATACCATGATGAAATACAATCAATACATATTAACAAATTATGTTCCTCAAATTAAAAAAAACATAAAATTTCTAAATAATGAAATTTATCGTAATATAACACATAATCACATAAAAATGTTAAATATATATCCACTATGGATTTTGAAATAATCCAAGTATATTTTACCGCCATTATCTTCAAAAAATTTAAAACATACGTAAATATCGCGCAATCTTGTAAAACAAAAATACAAATTGTACTAAAAGAATCAACCAACATCTAACAATTGAAATATTCATCAATTGAAATATTTATTATTAATTGAAATGAATTTGAACCTTTATTCAATTAAGACTTATATTTTAACATAGTAACATTTACTATTCATACATATTCATGTCCACTCACTACTATTTCACAATTTGAAAACTTTCTTTCATTCATATAAATTATCTGTAGTTGAATTATTTCATTATACATATAATTATCTTCAGTGTATCCTTAGGAAACATATCATTATTAACTTTATTTTTTAAAAGAAAAATCATCAATAATCTCATTTTTAATTTGATATCAATCTTAATTTTCTCTAACCAGATTAAGTTATACAATTATCCACGAAAATCTACCATTTCAACACGTTTTTTGTCAACAAAGAAAACGTGAATATATCATTTATTCATGGTATATAACGGGACCAAAGATACTGGAATTAATATTGAATCTAATAAAACGTATTTAATTATTTGATCCAGAATAAATTCAAAATTTGCTGGTATTAATATAATTTTGATTTATAATAAAGTCGTCTATAACTTAAACACCCATATATTATAAATGACTTCGTAAATTGTAGGGAATCGAAAGCAACATATTGTTGAATCGGTTGTATTATTTGACGATGAGCAAGGAAGAACCTAGACTGGAGGAGAGCTTAGTATAAAGAAGCATGCAAGATATGATAGGCACGAGTACGTACTTTCTAAATACTATGTATCAGTCCTTACCCTTCATCGTAAGTATATTGTAATGATCACACTAAATACCCGTGAGTATATAGAATGTGTCAGAGGGTTTATGTTGTCAAGAAGGAAGTAGAGGTGCTGAATAAACAATATCGCAACCATGCAAGTAATGATCAAAAGCCGTGAGGCTATTCAGATGTGTAGATTGAATACTTAGATTGACAACAGAAGAGCTATGAAGGAAGTACTATCTATGTGGTGATGACCGTGTTCTTATATATCCGTGCCTTCATACCGTCTTTAGTACTGGATCCCTTGAATCAGTGCTGAGCCCGCTCATCCTGGATCACTTGGATCAGTACTGACTCCACTGATCCTAATCACGTGATTGGCTTATTCATTTCCCTACTGACAAAGGAGAAGTGTTCTCCGCCAGATGTGTTGGACTTCAGACTCTAAGTAGCTCAGTTGCATGCTGGCTTGCTTCCTGACCCGCCATCATGCTTGGGTCGTAACATTTATCTATACTACCATTCATATACAACAGTCGAAAGATACATATTTTTAACTTTATATTAAATATCCATTCTTCAAAAGTTGTTTATCATATATAAGGTAACAGGAAAACAATTATATGAATTTGTAATTATTTCCATTTCAATGAAGATATTTTCCCGTTCATTAATATCCAAATAGTTAACATATTAGTCATTCTATTTATTCAAACCTTGTTATATGAGCGTTTTACATATAATTATTAAATATCCATTCTTCAAAAATCGTTTATCATATGTAAGGTAATAGGAAAACAATTATATGAATTTGTAATTATTTTGATCTCAATAAATATATTTTCCTGTTGATTAATGTCCAAATAGTTAATATATTAATCATTCCATTTATTCAAACCTTGTTATATGAACATTTTACATTTAATTAAGTTTCGTATCTCATAAATTGAATTATTTACTATTGAAATATCTTATTTTTATTATTTCATACTTTTAAGATAAAACCAATACTTGGTAATAAACTCCCTTCATAATAAAATCCATGTTTTCAATATTTTAAATATCATCCACAGAGTATTTTTCAATTTTACGTTCTTTTAGAAAATATTTAGTTTGATTATAACTCTTCATTTTGAAAATACGTCACTACTAATTATTATATCATTTTTATCACAAACGAACAAATTCTAAAACCCGGATGTCAAATTTATTAAATCTATGTTCCTATAACTTTCAACGTCGTAAAGTTGTTGATTCGAATCGGTCGAAGTAATAGTATTATTATGTAGTAAAGTAGTAGATGTATTATTGTAGGTTTGACGGACTGCTAGCGTATCTACACAATAATTAATATAGCCAATTTTTCAGCACATTTTCTAGTTTAAAATGAGCGTATACTATACTGAATATTAAAGTAGATACACAAAAATAAAAACTTAACTTACAGTTACTTTAGTAAATTTTACTGCAATTAAAGTTAACTTATTACATTGTAATTAATACTATTCAAATACCAATGGATTTTTGTTTTGTACGCGCGCACTAATGCGGTCGATCAATCATTTTCGGTTACGACTAAATTGCCTCCTCATTAACCAATCAAACTCCCGCGCATTTCATTACCAAATTAACCCCAGCTTCCTCACAGTGTTGAGTTACAACTTGATTCATTCCCAACAACAAATCTTTCACTATTAACGAATAAAAACGTCTAACTTAATGGTATTAATTACTCAAATCGTCGAGCATAATTCCCTAGAAATCTTCCAGTTTACAAGGATAACCTCATTCTCCGGTACACAATTTAACCTTGTTAAATAGATTATTAACGTAAACTTGAATCCGTATGCTTAACCTATTATTACTTACAAACTTTTCTAGTACCTTCCTTAGCATTGAATTTGATATAAAATTAGCTGTATTTCCTTTTCTATCAATTTATCCAAATTCCTAAACCTTATTCCCTTCGTAAGAATTGCAAAATACTATTATATCGATTATCATGAATTTTTCGCTAATAATTCCGAGTTTAGAAAAAATATTCGAATAAGATTCCCGAAATAATACAAATTACTAACGAAATGAGAGGGATTTTAAGTAACCTAATAACGATATTCAAGATTAGACACATCGCCATACCTTTATAAAAACCGGCTAATATACTATAAACCTTTGAAATTAGTATGTTTCGTATAATCCTTTCACATTTAATAGATGATTAATACATAGGGTCTCCAAAGATAATAAATTGAATTTTGCCTAATTTATCATTATTACCGATTACTATTAGAATTGAAATTCATGAAGCCAAGTTTATATTTTTAAAGAAAATATATCCCATGAAAATAATCAATTTAACACTTCACAAATTAATCGGAACCATATTAATTTCCCGGTCTTAATTCCTTATCTATCAGTCCAACCTCGTATTTAATCAATTAAAATATTTATCCTTTGGATTTTATGCTTATATAGTAATCTATAAATTGTAATAACCCCCCAGTTAATATAGGATAGCGATATAAATGCTGCAGGAGCAATGCTACAAGTACTTTTAACCTTGCATTACATTGAATTTATTCATTATAGCCAAGTTAATGCCCAAACCTTTTTAATGGAAACTAAGGCAGGTATCAATATCGTTAATACCATATTTACGGATTGACGATCCGTTAAAGTTTAGATGTTTACTCACTGCCAAAGTTGTAATTTGTTTTTAATTTCCGAACTTTAAATACCTAATCTCCTATTAGTCTAATACCACAAAGCTCATGAATCCGACAAAAAGGGTATTATGGATCTATATACATATCAAGCCGAAATTTTCATGTTACGTAACTTATAAAAATACGTTGTAGTTCAAAGACATTAAATCTAAACTCGAATTAAAACCCAATTGATAAGTCAAAAACCAAAGACAGAAGCTTTGAAACATTTAAATAACAACTTAATATACTGTATAAACGTTCTAGAATGGTATTTGTGGCAGAATCTTTATGGTACTTTCAATAAAACAATCATTGATAGATTAATTCCTCAATTTATAAATTTATTACAACCTCATTGAACCCAAAGCCATATTGATAACAACGAAGTGGCTAAAAATAAGACATATATATTAATCAAAAGCATTATTATGGCGATAATAATACGAATTGTGTAAATTTGTAATTAATTTGGTTACTAGTAAAGTCATAACTCAGTGGCTCAATGTTACAAAGAGTTGTAAATATGTTATATAACATATAATATTACTTTTAAAAGCGTTTGTTTAAAAACATATTACAAATCACAAGGGTGAAGTCTCTTTAAAAGTTAATGATAACGCTTGAAACCAAATCATATAACATAAAAATACTGCTTCTAAAATAACCTAATAACTAACCAACTACGATTTCTTGTACTACATGTGAAACGAAAACCCTTTCCTTGTAAATAACGACTAAATCCCTATCCTGTTTAAATATTAGTCATTACAGTGCAGTAATTCAACTTTAATTATAGTAAAGTTGACTATACTAACTAAAAGTTGAGTGTATTGTTTTGTTGGTCTACTATGTTTACTGTAAGTTAGGAACACTATACATACATTTCATATTGGAGTACAAACCAATTATTTAGCTATAAAAATTATTGAGCAAACCGGCTAGAGGTCTGCCAAACCTAAAATAATACATCAACAACTTTCAATGCAGCACTAGTTACCTCAACAAATTTCGAATCGACTACTTTGAAACGATAAAGCCCTACCAACAATAAGCAGTTCTTATTAAGTTAAGAACGAATAATCTAACTAAAAGAAGAAGCTACTTTCTAGTTACACTCTACGTTAAAAACAGCGGCTAGGATCGAGTAAAGATTCTTACAAAACGTCTATATTAGTACTGCGTTAGTCCCTAACGGTAGGAAAACAGAAAAAACTTTTAGGTTACGTTAGTCCAAAAAGGTAATCTCAAAGTTAGCGACGGTATTGTTACTTAAAAATACCGGGAAATATTTACGAATTCGGTTAAAAGAAAAGCGTTGAGATTGACTGTTAAGTCTCAAATCAACAAGTTATCAAACAGTTAAGTTAGTATTACTGCAGGTGCTACTACTAAGAAAACGACTTAGTTCAACGCTATTTAACCACCAATAACAAACGATTTTCGACCTTATCCTTTATATCCAACCTTTACCCTAAACACCACGTTTTGTTTCCTTTAATTCGCCTTCTTTTTATTCTCCTACGTCAATTTGATCTTGATGATCTCTTCTTGAAGCGAAAATACCAAAAGCGGTAAAGCCGCGCCAAGAAAGCCATATCGCTCAACTTCACGTTAAACCCACCTAATTTCTACGTTACCAAACCGAGTTTACCCCACGCCAAACCACTAAATCTTACGTCATCGAGAAATTCAAAATAACACTCAACTTAAATCGACTGAAGTAAATTAAAACCCTCGTGCCTCTTTTTACCAAAGATTATAATGGAAATATTTATGAGCTAAATATAGACGGAAATTTAATGGAAAAACACTTGGTTAACTTCATCGCTAGCTATATTATCTATCAAAACGGCGGTAAAGGCCTTAACCAGGAAGATGGATCCTTTTAAAGATATCGAAATTTCTTTGACGACTGGGCTATTGATATGTGAAAAGGGATTTAAAAATATGTTAAGCCTAAATTAAAAGTGAAGCTTAAATAACGAGGAGTATACATACCAGAAAATAGTTTTACCAAGTTGGAAAAGACCTTTTTCGAGTTAGTTAAACTTGATAAATTTCCTTCAAACCCACAGCCTAAAAGAAAGAGCATTAATACCACTTATAGTTCTTATATACGTTTACAGGGACCTACCCGTAATCCCTTGTTAAGTCAATTTCATTCGTACGCCGATGATTAAAACCCAATTTATTTGTTCGGTAGCCTATTACTTTCACGGGATAACTCGGAGTAAAAACTTAGCGGCGGCAGAGTGCGTAAAGCAACGGCTTCTAATGCGATATCAACGTCGGCGTTATCCACCAGTTATTTAAGCAAAATCTTTAAGTTCCTCAGAATTTATCTTACAGCTAGCCCACTTTTCCCCTCAAACCCTTCTCCAAAACCGATAAATACCTTAAAGCGAAATTTCCTACGACAGGTACACTTATACGCGTGAGATTATCACAAGTTCTATCACAGCATTTTGCTCCTCGGGTTAGGCGATTGGCAATTACCCCCATTATCGTAACTTGTAGGCTCTATCATATGAATTAACGGTAGGAAACATTTTCGACGACTGGGACGACTATTAGGACGTTTCTCCCACATTTTCGAAGATGGTTAAATTTAACTACCAATTTTGAATATATTTCGCGATAATTTAAAATAACGTAAAAGATTTTGACGGGAATCTTTACAACTTTTTCGATATAACGATAATTAATTTGTTAAACATTTTCAAATAGATATAGGTTCCTCTTTCTAGGTTTCATTTATTATTACCTGAATATCTTACAAACCACACCAAAGATTACTACCTAACCATCCTAATGAAACGAGAAATCTACCACAAAATTGATAACAGAATAAAAGGAAATTTCGAATACAACGTCAAATTTACGCAATATTACACAACTTGGGTCACCACAAGATGGACGACGATAATAACTAAAAAAAATAAAAGCGGAGGAAACATAAAGGGATATTTTAAATTAAATGCTTCACAAATTAATGTTATATCAACAAGAAATATAGAAGGCAAACGTTGGAAAGATACGCTTTATGAGCAGGTACAAGAAATAGTTCCTGGCGTAAGGGAGTTTGAATACGCTCTATAACTCCTAGATGGAACCTAAAAAGACTTTTTTGGTCAATTACGATCCTCGTTTGCGACCATGATAATACGTGAGCCAAACTCGCTTGATATATACTCCCAATTGAATAACTTTCACCATAAAAATGAAGAGAATCACGTAATAATATATTATATCGATCCTAAATACGGGCGATTTCAACGTTTAAAATTTAGTCTTAAACCTTCAGATTAAAAGCTAAAACTACATCAACTCCAACATTTGAAGGACATATTGAAACCTGCTGGCTGTAAAAATATCGTTGTAATATTGGCAAAAGATGTTAGATTTGTAGCAAGTCCAATCATTAATTAACTCGCCACCCTCCGGCTCAACGTTGAAAATAATAGGCGATATATTACTCAAAATACACTATCATCTGCAGACAAGATCACTTGAATTCTATCATAAATTAAGAGGGCGAACAAGATGCTTATAGTACCTTTACGTCTAGGAAAATCACATAGTATAAAGAAATTCTCTTAATGCGTTCAAGTAATTAAACTACCACGCCTTTTTATACCGTTTTAGTAGCAAAAA
The DNA here is from genome assembly GCA_038502455.1 of Anisogramma anomala. Classification (NCBI taxonomy): domain Eukaryota; kingdom Fungi; phylum Ascomycota; class Sordariomycetes; order Diaporthales; family Gnomoniaceae; genus Anisogramma; species Anisogramma anomala. The sequence continues at coordinate 9,008,862 of JASMMZ010000012.1, read as the reverse complement.
CCTTTATCTATTTCATTAACAAACCTCTGACAAATTATATACCTTTATCATTGGAAATCGTCACGCAGACAATATGTTTTAAAACATTATTTCAGATATAGGGGTAATATGTTACTTAACAGGAAGTAACTCGTAATACGTAGTATTATAGAGAGAAAGCATGAATATTACTAAAATAGATAGTTAAGATGTTAAAAAACTTAAAGTATACTTCTGAATAAGGAAAAAACTATCGTTACTGGGAATAACGGTTATTCAAATTATTATTGGATCAATCACATTTCATATCACCAAATCCCTTACCTCTTTCTTTTTTTTACTTGGATGATATAGAGACACTTGATGTTAACTTCAACGTTAACCTTAATAAGTGGTTAAAAATGGTCTAATGTTTTCCCTCGCTTCCAAATAGAAGTACCTATGGTTTCATGTTCAAAGCCCAGAGGCAACAGTGTTAAAACTAACGGAGTTGGAAATAAGTTCACTAAACCAGCGATTCAATCACTCAGCCGTCAACAAGTTATATAAAGTTTTCAAGTCCGTAAGTTACTAAAACGTGAAATACTTTACTTTGAAAGCTATTGAAAATCTTTTCCACGATTTCTAAACGTATAACCAAGCCCCTCGAAGATTCGGGTTTACATTAAAAACGATGAAAATTTAATTTAGTAGATCTTTATTAACATGGTTCAGTTAAATGATAAGCCTGTTTTTTACGATATTAACTTCGTAATATATATCCAGAAAGTTAAGTTTTTAAAGTTCTTATAAATAAAAGATACTTGGGAAACTTTAATGATATTATGGATTAACATATACTAAGGCTCACCTAACGTTATCTTTTACGTTATCTATACGAATTTTACAGTAATGGAATTTTAGGCAAATGCTAAGATAATGGGAATTTAATGTAAATAGGTACCCATCAAGGCCCAAAAAAGTATTGAAAAAGTTAAAAGGGTATACGCGTTACTCCATAAAACGTATGATATCCTTATATTAGAAATTAAAGGGTTTACGGATTAGGATGCATGCCTTTAGATAGTGGTGAAGGGTTTGAATGATATTATAGGCTCTAACGGCCTGGTACAAACACTGTTAATATTTGGAATGTACCCGCGCCTGAAAAAATAAATTTCACTTATGAGAAAGTCTCTAGAAGAAATTTATGGCCTGCAGTAAAATACTAAAAAAACTGCGAAAGGAATCGGTACAACGTCAAGTCAATAATGCTTTTAATACTCAAAAAGTACCCACAACAATCGAATTACTTGCATTACTGTTACAGAGTAAAGTTCTCGTATGGTGGAAGCCAGATAAATGAGATAATTCATATAAAATCTTAAATATCTCCAACCCTAAAGTAATTATTGAAACTAATAATTGCTCCACTACGTTTCGTATAACCCAGGTTAAACCTTAGATGAGAGAGATTAACGAGAATAATAAAAACCTTTGGATCAAGCAAATAAAAGAATATAATCCTCCCCCTTCCGTTATAGATAAACTAATAAAACGCCGCTGACGCAAACGACCGCTAAAAAGAAGGAACGTTAAGGACGAGAAATATACACCGGGTCGTATCTACAATACTACTGAGGTAAGCAGGACAAAAAGTACGATTAAAATTATCAATAAATCTTCAGGAATATGACGTTATTAAAGTCTCCAGCAAACCTTTCAAGAAAAACGATAAGGTTCAAATGAAAAGACTTTTAATTCAAAATGTTATACAATTTATACCTAAAGCTGACTTTAACTTCCAAACCTAAATATCACAATCTTTAAGTCAAAGATTATTTACGAAGTCAAAGGAAAACCCACGGGTCAGCTATATGAAAATTCACGTCTAAAAGTTTAAAATTCGGTGATAAAAGCAAAACCTAAATGTTTACGCAATCGTCAAATATTCAAAAAATAAGCCGGCGTTTAATAATCGCTGTGGCAGCAAGTTTGCTAGCCAAAATTAAAAAGAAGGTTTCCCTTAATAGCCGCGATATAACGAAAATTTACAAGAAATTGGAGACCGATTTATAACGGATCTTATTACTAGAACTACCACAGGAACTACGCGCCAAGTACCCTCTAGAAACGGTGATGCGATATATTAAACCATTATTCGAACTGGCTAAAGGAGTCGTCCATTCATTTATAACATATCAATTGAAATTCAAGTAACAACTTAGTATAAAACTTTGAACGTACAAGCCGTATTTACTAATAACGTAAAAAAATATTGGCTTAATAAATATATAAACTAACGATACCCTTTTCGCTAAAACTACTAACATTAAGTCATCGGAACAACAAATAATTCAAAACTCAAAGTTCTGGAATTACAAGCCGGTTATAACTTTAAAGGAAAGCAATTAAATTAACTTCAATGAATCATCAATCCGCATACTTAATATTAATATTTACTTTAGTTTTTCCAAGAAATACCAGAGCGATAACTTAGCTATAATTAACAAGACTAATGTAACCAGAGCTTAACGGTACTTGGAAAAACGCGCCCATAAAAGCTACATCGCTACCGTATATCAACCAAAGGATTTATACGATCCATCGATTACGAGACAAAAATAAAACCCAACAAACGAAAACTTTACCTAGCTAAACAAAACGTTAAAGTAGCAAATGCAGAACTTAAACCAAAGGATTAATTTAATCCCGATCAACCTATTGAAGGCCAAATTAATCATTTTTATGGATTACTCTTTTACGGATAATATAGATCTGTCGTTACAAATCGACTTTCTAATAACCCTTATTAATAAAGATAGATGAGAGGACCAATTCATTGAACCTTTATTCTATGGAAAAAAAAAAAAAAAAAAAAAAAAAAACACGCGAAACGTGTTGATTTTATAGATCTACGACATAATAGCTGGCTTCGATGTAGGTATGAAACTATGGAAAACACACAACATCGTTACCAGGTAACTAAAGATTCCATTTATCGCGGTGGTAATTTATACCAACTCGAGAAACATATTGAAGTTCCTTTCAAATCTCGGAATCACAAGCGAAAAACACCCAATGATTAATTTAATAACACTCGGTAAAGCCTATAAAAGCAGGAAGATTAAGTCATCTCTATAAATTGACCGAAAATATAATTCCGCTAACTTCAAAATAAAGACGTCGCCGAATAAGACCTTTAAAAGGTTGATACGCATCGAAGGCTACGTTAACATGCCACCTGATAATTTCAAATTACGTGCTGGCGAAAGATCTCCTAGCAAATTGAAAAACTGCCAGGGAATTCAAACTAACAACTTATTTAATTAATACAGTAAATTTAGATATTTACAAAAATCCATAGCGGAATACTTGTTTATAGGAATAAGACGATTAGATTCAAGATTTATATATGTTTATGACGAAAAACTTGTTTATGGGAATTGATAAAGTTAGAACTCAGACTCGCAGAGCAAATGGAGGAAATTTGGCTCAATTTTGCTATGGAATTAATAGGGGTTTATCCATTAGACTAGGGCGTAATTTATTAGTAACCGTAAAAGATTAGTCGACTACACTGACGTACGAACATAAAACAAAAAGACGCTAGTATTGGAATAGTAGTAATTGAAATGCTGTAAGTCAAATCTGCCTATAGTAAAGTTAACTATATTGACTGCAAGTTGAGTTTAATATTTTTTGGGTCTACAGTATTGACTATATGTTAAGTATAGTATGAACCCACTTCACACTAAGGCACGGGCCAAGAATTTGACCAGCTAGCAGTCTGCCAAACATAGAACATTTCATCAACCACTTTCAATGCAGCACCAGTTATTTCGACCAATTTCGAATTAATTACGTTGCAACGAGAAAGCCCTACTAATATAACTCATTATATACATTGAATCTTTGTGATAGTTATGTGAAATACACGTTTGATATGATTATGTCAAAAACTGAGGTAACAAAATACTTACTGAATGGATATTTGTAATCTATTGCGTTACGATGTGAAAGTATTATCGTTACGGATATTCATCGTTGATATAGCGGTAAAATTAAAGTTGACTTTGGTTTATATGAAGAATTATCATAATAAGCATCGACAACTATACGAACACATATTAAACTAATTTTTTAACATTTCTAATTCATCTACCTTGTTCCTATTTCATTAGAAAAATATAAAAATTCTCGGCGTTCACGTTAATGTTAGTGTTAATAAATATGTTGAGGAGAATCGACGGTTCTTTTTCATATTTGAATAGAAAATCTCGTCATTTCATTTTCAAGTGTTAATGAAAATGGTGAAAAATTCAACAGAGTTTGAGAAACATTAGTTATACTGATGCTTTAATTACCTAGCCGTCAACAGGCTATATAAAATCCTCGAATCCGTAACACATAAAGATATGAAATACTCTGCGTCAAAGTTAACTCAAAGGTTTTGCTATAATTATTCAATCTATGCCTTAATATTTAAAAGACTTAAATTGTTTTCAAAAATCTATAAATACTTCAATTTTAACATTTTAAGTTGAGTTTTTGACTTATATTAAAAACTTAGTTCTTACTTCATAAATACGGCCACATCTTTTCACAGCGTTGAATTTCATATACTGTTCTCGAGGATGAATACATAAAAAGTATTAGATATATTAGGGATTAATATTCACGTAGGGCTATCTGATATTATTGTTCAAAACATCTATACTACTTTTACAACTGTGAAGTTCTTAGATAATGTGAAATTAATGGGGATTCATTTTAAACAGATATTTATTAAGGCCTATTAACGAATTGAGCAGGTTTAAAGGGTATATATTTATCCTCGAAAAACTTATAATATCCTTAGATAACAATATATTGGAATCATCACCAACCAATATGCACGTTTTCAAATCGCGGTAGAAGTATGATATAATACCGTAATCTTCGATGAACTGTTAATTACAATAATAGTTGTTCGAAAATATCCTTGTTTAATAAGTAAGTCTCTTCATAAGAAAGTCCCTAGAAACGGGTTATGGAGTACTGTAAAGCTTGAGGGAATTGTGAAGTAAAGCTTTGAGGAATTGTTAATTAAATTTATTAGGCATCAAGTTAATCAAGCTTTTAATACTAGGAATAGCTTCACAACGATCTTCGTATTGATTTTATTACTATAAGATGAAGTTCTTATGCAACTAAGGCTAAGGAAACGAGATGATTTCTTCGAGATATAGCGAATTGTTAACCTAAAACACATTATTAAAATTATTAATGGTTTTATAATATTCTATATAATCTATACTAAACTTTATATTAAATCGAATACTAATAAGTATTTTCAATATAATCGAATAAATTGACCTTAGGTTTTACTCAACTATTATTAATAAGTGAATAGAACGACTGCAGCGCAGCGTGTTACAGAACACGAAGAATATTAACGATGAGCATAAGTAATATATACTTGAGCGCACTCATATAACTATTTATGTTAGCAGGGAAAAGAAACATAATTAAAAATTGGCTGCTCAACTCCATATATGAGAAATCATTATAACTGGAGAAAATATCTCCGATCAACGCGACAGGATTTAGATTAATAGATTCTTCATATGATTATTTATATAATTCGTATTCAAATACAACTTCATCTGTCATAACCCAAACGTTGTAAACTTTAATTTGAAGATTTTTTTCGAAATCAAGGGAAAATTAGGTATAAAATGTATGAAAAGTTACGTTCAATCGTTTCAGCATATGATGATGAAGTTAAAGATTGTATATTTACGTAATCATCAACGATTTAAAAGATTAAATAGTGTTTGGTAGTTGTATTGGCAGCAGGTTTAGTAGCAAATATTAATGGAAATTTTACAGTTGTTGACAGTTGGTAAGGTCTTTGCCTATTCATGTGAACATAAAGAGTAGAAGAGTGATCGTAATATTGGTATTATATTGATAACGAATAGTTAGAAGTACGAAGAGGCATTTGGAGAGTACACGTCTTAGGTGAGAACTCATAATCTCTCACCCGGAGCGTGGCACTCTACCGTGCACTCTGTCAATGCCGTTTCTGAGATGTAACACGCTATCATGCACTCTGCAAAAGTGCACCTTGCAGCGTGACATATTATCGTGTACTTTGTAAGAGTGCATCCTACAACGTAAACGCATACTCATTATAGGGATCTATAATGATATTTATATAAGTAATCTTTTCTTTTTTAATACTTGTCGTATCCGTAATCTAGTAGTGATAGTGTAATCTATTTAAGGTTCCAATTATAAACTTGTCAATAACTGTGGTTGTAGTATTGTTCATTTTTGGTTTTAATTTGCAGTTTTGGTAACGATAGTGGTTATAATGTAATTTATTTAAGATTTGAATTGGTAATTTTGATAAAGATAATAATTGAGGTATAAATTGTCCAAATATTTAGTGTATTTGGGTAACGATAATATTATAATTAATAATATTAGTAATACGAGCTTTGAAAAGTTAGTTGGAAAGGTTATTAATCCCTATAAAAGTGTAATTATAAATGTGTGATTGTCTATATTACGTATTTTGGGGGTAGTATAAAAATGTATCGCCATCGATTTAGACAAAACTGTTGATAGGCCTTAGACGTTGCAACGTTTTTGATTCGATTGGTCGAAATAACAGTAGTATTGCGTGGTCAGATGGTGGATGTATTGTTCTAGGTTTGGCAGACTGCTAGCCGGTCTGCACTGTAATTTGTATGGTCAAGTGTTTGACCCGTGCCCTAGAGTGAAGTGCAGCGTACTGCACTCGACTTACACCCAATGCGGTAAGTCTGCATAACGTAATACACTCAACTTGCAGTTCAGTATAGTCAACTTTACTTACAGTAAAGTTAACTTACTGCACTGCAAGTAATATTATTCCAATACTGGCGGCTTTTTAGTTTGTGCGCGCACGCCAGTGTAGGTGACCACTCTTTTCCCGTTAGTGCTGAACAGCGGCCTCGTACCTCCTGTCAATACCAATTGATTTCCATACTACATTACACCCAATTGCATGCAAGTTGACCTTATTTGACCTCAATTGCTCCGTTGCTTCGAGGTCCAAGTTTATTAACTCCTACAAAAAGTTCTTTCACTATAGCCTTTCATAACTTTAACTGTGCCACTTAAACAGGTCATTATCATTAATCTCCTGGCAGTTTTTCAGTTTGCTAGAACATCCTTATCCGCTGTCACGTAATCTGGGCTTTTCTGGCGGTTTATTTACGTATCCCTTAATGCGTATGATCAGTTTGTTACTGTCCATAAATATTTTTAGGACTTTATTTAGCGTAGATTTCGTTATGACATTTATAGGATTATCTTTACTATCGATCCATCGGAATTTTTTAATATCTCCCCCTTCGTAGGCTTTGTGAAGTGTTATTATGTCGATTATCAGGCGTTTTTCGCTAGTAGTTCCGAGCTTTAACAGGCATTCGATAAGACTCCTTAAGTCGGTATAGATTATTACCGGGATGAAAGGAATCCTTAGCTGCCTGGTAATGAGCTTAAGGGTTTCCTAAAACTTTATGCTTACGTTAAAGCCCGCTATTATACCGTAGACCCTTAAAGCTAGTACGCTTCATAGAATCTTTTTGTACTTAATGGAGGTCTAGTGGATAAGGTTGCCAGTAATATTAAATTAATCTTTTCGCCTATCTTCGTTGAAAAGGTTTATTAGGAAGTCGATTTGTAAAAATAAATTGGTGTTATTTGTAAAGGATCCGTTTGTAAAGATTATCAGCTTAGCCTTTAAGAGTTTGATTAGCACTATATTGATTTCGTAGTCCAGGTTTCGTATTTACTATTCAAACTTCTTATTTAGTCGATTAAAGTTTTTATTCGTTGGTATTTATATTTGTATCGTAATGGATAAATCGTATAAAGCTTCTGGTTGGTATAAAGTAGCAATATAGATACCCCATATATGTTTTTCTAAGTACCATTGAGCCTTAACCTTATTAGTTTTGTTGATTGTGACAAGAATAACGCCCTGGACCCTTTAAAGAAAGCTTAAGCCGGCATTAACACTAAGCATACGGATTGACGATTTATTAAAGTTAAGTTGATTGTTTTCCGTCAACGTCGTTACCGGCTTACAATTTTAAAACTTAGAGTCCTCGATCTTTTTTTATTTTTATGCTATAAAGCTAGTCGTTTCGACGAATAGGGTATCGTTAGTTTACATGCTATTATGCCGAAGTTTTTTTCTTATGTTACCAATAAACACGAGTCGTATATTGAAAACTTTATCGCCAGCCAGGCCTCAAAATACGACTAGTAAATTAGGAACCAGTGAACGCTTGCCTTAACTAATTTATATAGGGTTTTAATATATCGTATTACCGTTTTGAGTAGGTAAATGGCGCGGAGTTCCTATAGCAGTTCTAATAATATAATCCGCTATAAATTCGTTGCTAATTTTATATAGGCTTGCGTAATATTACGGCTATTAAGTGTAAACTTGCCTTTAGTCCTAGCTAACAACTTGTTACCAAGGCAACTGCTCAGCGTTAATTTATTTTTTTAATCGTTAACTATTATGTAAAGATCCAATCCTTACCTTTATTATCGTATACTTAAACGATTAGCCGTGACTTTTTATATAGCCGCCCCATAGTTTTACCTTTGACTTCGTAAATAATCCTCGACTTAAAGATCGTAATATTCGGGTTTTAAGGGTTGAAGTTAGCCTTCGGTACAGATTGTACCACACCTCAAGTTAATAAGCCGTTGATTTCGACCCTATCGTTTTCCTTAAAAGTCTTGCCAGAAGTTTTGATAATCCTTTATACTCTAAACTTTATTACTAAGTTTTCGTTATCTTTTTTTCCCCTGTTTACCTAAGTAGTATTATAGGTGAGACCTAGTGTATATTTCTCCTTTTTAATGTTTCATTCTTTCGTGGGTCGTTCGCGTTAGCGGCGTTTTATTAACTTGTCGTTGATAGGTAAAAGATGTTCGTGTTAACTCTATCGTTTGATCTAAAGGTCTTTATCGTTAGTAGCTCTAATTTAAGGCTTAACCTAAATAATCCGAAAAGATACAAGACCGTAAGCAATTTTAATAACTACTTTATAGTTTACGATACTTAATATCTTATACGACCCCTTTTAATTACCCGGCTCCCGCTATACGAGGACTTTACTTTGTAGTGGTAAAGTAAATACATTGATTATTATAAGCTCGTTTTTAGTGTTAAGGGTATTATTGACTTGACAGCGTGCCGATTTCCTTTATCGTTCCTTTAAAGTTTTGTTATAGGTCGTAACACGTTTTTAAGTACTTGCCAAGGGCGGGAATTTACTCTTCAGGCGTGGGTACACTCCAAAGACCAGTAGCATTAACACTAAGCCGTCAGGGCTTATAGTGTCATTTAAACCTTTTACTATTATTTATAGACGTTTCTTCGGATCCGTAAAACTTTTAATTTCCAATATGAGGATACTATACGCTCGGCGAAGTAAGGCGTGTACCTTTTTAAACTTTTCAATTCTTTAATAGGCTTTTATAGGTACCTATTTGTATTAGATACCTATTATTTTGGAATTTTCCTGAAACTCAGTCGTCGTAAAGTTGATACCAGTATCGTAAACGACGACTTTAAATGGACCTACGTACGTACTAATCTATAGTATTCATAACGTTTCTTACGTATCACTTGTCGAAAGGGGTTTTAGGAACTTAGCTTCGGGGGAAAAAAGTTGCGGAGTTAACGACGTAAAAAATAGGCTTGTTATTGAAGTAAAATACATTGATAAATATTTTATAGTTGAAGTCCATATTGTCTTTTAGTGTAAATTTGAATTTCTGGGGGTCTTGAATATACGTTTTATAGTAGTTATAAAGTCTTTCAAAGGCTTTCCAGGCAAAGTATTACACATCGTTATATCCTACGGACTTAAGTACTTTATATAGTCTATTAACAGCTGGATAGTTAAAACGCCGGTAAAATTAACGCATTTGAGGCTCCTTTAGGTTTAATACCATTACTTTCGGGCTTTAAAAATGAAATTATAAATGCTCCTACTTAAAGGTAAGTGGAAACCTTTAGTTGTTTTTAACCAGATCATCTACGTTAATGTTCACGTTAACACCAAGGGTCTTTATATCTTTTAAACAAAGTAGGAAATGGGTAAGGGACTTGAGGATGTGAGACGTAATTGCTTCCATAACAGTTTGTATTACTGTTATCCCTAATAACGATAATTATTCGCTCAAGTTAAAGCTAACTTTAATTTTACCAGTATCGTAGCGATTAATTTTAGTAATTATAGTACTTTCTCTCTGTAATGTTACGTATTACTAATCGCCTCCTATTAATTAGCTTATTAACTAAGTATTTGAAATAATACCTTGAAACGTGTAGTCCATGTAATGATCGCGAAGGTTAAAAGTATATAAAGGTTCAGGGGTATAATTAGGCTAAAAGTGAGGTTTTTTACCACCTAAACGGTATAAAAAGGTATAATTGGCTAGTTATTAAGCTGCTGTGTCGAAAGAAATATTTTCGTATCACTTGATTTATTTGGAGACGGTAGCGACATGAGTTGGCTTATCGCCTTTAGTATTTGTCACTTAATTTAAATAATTTCGTTTAGAAACAGTAGGGTATTGGACGTAATACGTTACGTCTTTATTATTACGTTTGGCGGGGGGGTAATAAGTTAAATAACAACTGGCTTTATTACAAATTCAATATTTTTTGCCACTATTGCGACGAAAGTACCTACGGTTAATAAGTCCGCCTAAATCTTAATATCGTTAATGTGGGTTTTGCCTCCAATTTAATACTGAGGTTAATAAACTGAACTTAGGCTTTATAGGCGTAAGTACTTGCGGTCAACGTAATGAACTATTGTAAAGTCTTTTTTATTTACGTTAAAGAAATTGCTGGTTTAAAAATATATACTGAGTAAGTTTAGTATACGTGTTATTACGGTGGTAAACGAGGAACGTAACTAGTTAAAAAATCCTTTATATATGATATCCGGGTGTTGTAAGGCGTATTCGAACTTACTAACGCCTATAACAGCTGCTCGTACTTGCTTGAAAAGTGTAACTTCGCTAACATAAGCCTTCCCTATTAGATTTTAATACATTATCAACTTATTAAGCATTTAATTGAAAAAAATTATTGGTAATTCCTCCTTTTTTTCTTCTTTACCATTATTGTAGTCCACCACGTAGTAGCCTAATCTATATGTCATTACATAAGGTGAAATTCGTACTTGAAGTAGCTCTTTATGATATCGTAAATCTCGCAGAACGTGGTGACGTTTATTAGGAAGGTTAAATAATGATCATTAGCGTAACCTGTAAGGATTCCGGAAAATAATAAGTAAAAACTAAAAGATGAGACCCTCATTTACTTACAAATGTTTAAAAAGTGTATTATTTTGATGTTAGAAAGGTTGTAAAGCTTTTCTTTATACTTTTCTATGTTATCCCAAATTTTAAAGAAGTCCGTCATTAGCTTTTAATTAATATTAACTATTCTAACAGGTTTTAAAGGGAGGTCGCGATAATTATCCTAAAATTAATTGGCATTTTTAACGGCTTAAATCCTAGAGGTTTCGAGGCACGGTATTAAGGATAATTGCCAGTCACCTGGCCCGATAAGTAAAGTCTTATGGTAAGATTTATGGTAGGTTTGCGTAAGTAAGTGTATTTAAAGGAAAAAGGTTTTCAAGGGTTTTAGCGGTAAACTTGTTAAGGGACGATAGGTATTTGAAGGTTTTGAAAAGCTTGGTAATCCTGTTTAATTAATTGGTATAAAGCGCTAACGTTAATACCTCTGGCCGCATTGGCAGCTACTTCTTCACGCGTTTTTCTATCGCTAAGGGCGTACTTAGCGCTGTTACATAGTAGTGTTAAATTGCCGAGAAGGTTAATAAGTTCCTTATCGTCAACGTGTAAAGATGCTTAACTTGACTCAGAGTAAATGAGGAATCCTCTGAAACGTGTGTATAGGCGTTTGGATCCCTTAATACCTTTCCGTTTTCCTTAAAGATCTTGGAAATTAAGGTTTTAAGGGTGTTCTTAATGCTAAGCTAGGTCGACAAGTTTTTATATCAACTTTGTAGGATTCTTTAATAGTATATAGACTCCTTGTTGTTTAAACTCGGCTTTAACCCTTAACTTAACCCCTTTTTAAATTAAGTTCCACATATTAATTGTTTAGTCGCCACAAAGGTTACGAAAGTTGTTAAAAACGTAGTTAAGGTATTTAATGTTGTTGTGCTCAACGATGTAGTAGCTGATGAAGTTGGTAAGGTGTTTTTCCGTTGATTTTTCGTTAATATTTAAAGTTTAAAGGTTTTCGTCGTAAAACTTGATAAAGGTAGTTTCGAGGGCGTCAATTCCCTTTTAAATCTCTTAAGTTGGTGCTATCTTGAGGTTCTGGGCGATGTGGGACTTGGTGGGGCGTGTATAGAGTAGAGACTTGGTGATTTTGGGCGTAGGGACTTGGTAATTTGATATAAAGTTGCGTAGAAACTTGGTAACTTGGTGTAAGGTCACGCGACGTGGCTTTTTCAGCGCGACTTGGTAATTTTCAATGTTTTGGTTTAAAGCAGTAAACTTGACGATTAAAATGGCGTGGAAAGTAAAAAGAGTAAAGTATAGGTAAAAGTTGGGTGTAAAGGATAAAGTCAGAGGTTATTATAATAGTAGAGGTCGAAGGTTATTTGTTGTAGTTATTTGGCGCAGTGATTTAGTCGTTTTTGCAGTAATAGTACCTGTAGTAATACTAACTTAGGCGTTTGCCAACTTGCTGAATAAAACTTTTAGCGGTTAATCTCAACGATTTTCAAGAAAGATTAATAAAGAATGCTTGGTGTTTTCGATAACGATACTGTCGCTAACTTTTAGATTGCTGTTGTAAGACTAATATAATCCAGAAGTGTTCTTTATTTTTCTTACCATTGTAAGACTGATACAGTACTCATCAAAGCGCTTTGCAAGAATCATTTTTTACCCTAGCTGTCGTAGCCATAAAGCGTAACCGGAAAGTAGATTTTTCTTTTACTTAGCTTATCTGTGCTTAACCTAACAAGCAAACACTGATTATTGTTGGTAGGCCGTAGACGTTGCAATGTTGTCGATTCGATTGGTCGAAGTAACAGTAGTATTACGTTGTCAGATAGTGGATGTATTGTTCTAAGTTTGGCAGACCGCTAGCCGGTCTGCACTGTAATTTGTATGGCTAAGTGCTTGGCTCATGCACTAGAGTGAAGTGCAGCGTACTGCACTCAACTTACATTCAATGCGGTAAGTCTGCACAACGCAATGCACTCAACTTGCAGTTCAGTATAGTCAACTTTACTTACAGTAAAGTTGACCTACTGCACTGCAAGTAATATTATTCTAACAAAAACTTCTTCTCTTATACTTTTAAAAACGTGCCTTTATCTCTAAGATAAGTCTCCAATTAATTAATAACGCTTACATTCCCAGACGATTTATCCTGAATTAGTTATTCAGACTTCTCATATAAGTTATTCACTTAATCAATATCATATCCTAACGGCTTGTAAACAAATACTCTGTGAAGATAGGTTTTAATGACGTCGTTCAGCGCGTTAATGTAAGCGCGAGAAGGCTTTTGCCGCTTCCGCCGCCCGCCGCCCGCCCAGTCCTAACCCTACTAGCTTTAGGAGAATGTTTTTAATCTTGGCCTACATCTTTTAGTCCCCCGCCGCCGCTGCTGACCAAGTTAACACCCCCTTTCCTCTTTTTCTCCCGCCTGCCGCCGCCGCTGACCAAGCTGTTACCCTTACCTTTTCTCCCCCTTTCTCCCTTTCCCCTTTTCCTCTTTCCTGTTATGACCCAAGCACGTTGGCGGGTCAGGAAACAGGCCAGCATGCAGCTGAGCTACCGAGAGTCTGAAGTCTAACACAACAGGCGGAGAACATCTCTTTGTCAGCACCAGACTAGGCAATCCTCTAGGGTTAGGGTTATCTAGATCACAAGTACTCATTGAGCCTCAATCAGCACCAGTGAGCCTCAGTGAGCACCGATGAGCGTCACTAAGCAGCAGTGAGCCAGTACTGAAGATGGTATGAAGGCCATAGGATATAAGGACACGGTCAGCACCACATAGATAGTATTTCCTTCATAGCTCTTCAGTTGTCAATCTAAGTATTCGGTCTACACACCTGAATAGCCTAACGGCTAGTGATCATTCTACAGCACGAACAAACATCTTCTTGATATTGTACCTTTGTTACCTCTGCTACTTTACTGCTAACCTAAATCCCCTGACACCTTCTATTTACTCACGGGTATTTAGTGTGATCATTTCATTTCCCTTTCCCCTTAGGGGGAGGATTGGAGAGCTTTTGAGATTATAAAACTTACCTTTTCGCCGCGGGTAAAGACCTCATTAACTATAGCGATTCTTTTCTGCCAAAAACGCAATATTTCTAAGTTATAACGCGATACGTAAAATCAGTCCCGTAAATTGTGCCCTACTACTGTAATGTAAATAAGGTCAAGACGGCGAAATTGACCCGCCGTCTCGAGTTGCGGCTCGCAAGGATGCGTTGCAAAGCCTTTTTGACGCGTAAAGCGTTAGGATATCGCACTTAGATTCCCGTCTCCATGTTGTCAATGCATATACTTTGTGTACCGTAGGTTACGTCCGCCGTTAAGGGAAAGTTTATTAGCGATTAATGGTAAAACGGGAATCTTTCAGCTCGTGACCACCGTCACAAATAGATTAATAACGGATATGCCCCCGTTCTAGTAGTCCTAAAGCTGTAAGTTGAAACCTTGATACGCGTCCGCCGTTTATACGGTAAGTACCATATTTCCCTAATTCGTAATTCTAGCTGTAATTAATTCTTATCTCCTTTTTCAATACTTTATTCGTTGTTTCTTTAAAAACAACTAATTTTATAATATTTACAATAAGCCAAGACTAATTAGTATTCAGCGTTAACCAGTGACTTCAAGATACAATAACTATTATTTCCGCGTTGCGGATAGTTTTACGTATATATTACGTAGGCGAGTTCGACTACGTTATTGTGCGTTATTATAAAGAGGGTTAAAAGACCCTGCGCCCCCTTCCCAAAGGTATGTAGCTTAAGGTATACGGCTCTCTTCCCGACAGCGACGCCGATAATGACATTGACAGTGGTAGTGGCCATGACGTTAGTAGTGACGGCGGCAACGGCAGCGGTAGCGATGATGGCAATAACAGCGACGATGGCAACGACGAGGACGAAAATGAAAATGAAAACGTAGCCTCCGCCTCTCCCTCACCTTTCTGTAACGAGTAGCTGCCTCTTTTTATATTTGCTAGATTTTCCGGCCTTGGTGTTGTAAGCTGAATGTTATTAAAATTACTGTTTTAATAAAGTCGTAATGTAAAAAACAAATTCTCAAAATAGAAAGTGAAAATGTGTTAGCAAATCTGTATATTTTAAATATAAAGAGTGAAAATATGTTAAAAATGTTGTGAAGAATAAAGTTTGAAAGAAAAGATATATCGAAAACGGTGTGGATAACCTATTTACAAGGATAAAATATAGGTAAGAGATATAAAGCAAATAAAGAGGGCAAAAAGTAGTATGTTTATTTGAGGTTAAATTGTAACACCTTTTCAATAACGCTAACTAAAAGAGTGCTTGTAGACACAAACGCTTTCAATGCTTTATTAGGGGCGCCTTTAGTTATTGGATTCGCTGAGTTGGACGTTCCGTTAATTTATTTCGTTTCCTTCATTTCGCCGTATTCGTACAATTCGCGTAAGGCTATAATATCGACCATAAAGCGTTTTTAGTTTATAATACCGAACGCAACAATGTATTAGTAAAGTGGAAAAAAGTTAGTATAAACTATTGAAGAAAGTGGTTTTAAATTAAAGTTAAAATCATTATCCGGATCGTTATTGCTATAATAATACTAGAATCGAAACTTTCAACCATATTATAAATTTTGAAGGCTATAACTCTGTGAGTAATGACGTTACACTCTTTTAAGCTTTGATTAATAACGTTATTATAAAGCGTAAATTCTTTCCTGATTAGTGGTTCGCTACTAAAAATTAATAAAAATCCTATCTACGAGTTATAATCCATATTATTTGTAGAGAATCCATTAATTAAAATTGAAGGCTTTATTATACGTATATCAAGTAGTATAGATCGGAGGCTGTGTGTCGAATGATTAATTTTCTACTCAAATTATTTGTTGAATACTTTACGTATATTATCTGACGGTTTCATTCAATATTACTTAACGATAAAAACGTCAAACTCCGCTTTCAATTAAACGACCAATATAATTTGAACTTTACGTATAATTTAACATTTGTACTCTTTAGCTCTATTCGTACTGGTTAGGTTAGCAAAGACAATTTTATGCGATTCAACTTTTTATATAAACTTTAAAATACTAGTTTCAAACTTGATTTTCATACAGTTCAAATTAAGTCAGCGGTTATCTACCAGATATACTTTACTTTTCGCTTTTAGGTTGGCTTTTTGAAGTTTCCTCTTTTCTGAATAACAAACGACGCATTGAATAATATAAAAGTATTGACCGTTTATACTACAATGAGTACAGTTTTTTTTTAAAAAAAAATATAACGTTAAAACTAGTAAGTATGGGTTGAAGGTATAGTTAGCTATTTTGAAGCGCTTTTTATAATTCTTTTAATAGTTATTATACCAGTAAATTCCAGCTTTAGCATGATCATAAAGTCGTTTTAGGATACGTATAATCGTCCCGGTTAAATAGTATCTTCGAAGCTTGATAGGTATGTGTGAGTAAATATGTTGTTTAAAATGTTATTCTTATTTACATATAAAATTATATGCTATTTTTAAATTTAATACTAAGATCGTAGGAAGTACACAAAAAGGTGGCAAATATCAAAATCAAGCGATAATTCGTTTGTTATAAAATAGACGATTAAGTTATACTATCTCTTTCCCCAACCTCATCGTACCTCTTCATTATAAAACGACTCTTTTTATAAAATCTATCGGTTTTATTTTTTTACCTAGTAAATTCAAAGGGTAAGAAAAACCTTATAATTTCCGTAAATCGTTGTGTTAAAAATTTTAAAGCGAAAACACGAATTATTGTATTAAGGAAGAGATTTCATTATAGGTTCATTCCTTAAAATGGTAACCTGGGGTTGTAATAACGCCCTTACGGCGAAGTTACTTATTTTATTTACTATTTGCGGTTTCGTTTTAGGTAATAAAATAGTTTGTAAAAAAGGTTTTAAAGCGTTTTTTCATTTTTCGAACCGAATGACACCTTTAGAGGCGTGGTACTGACTCAGAATATATTAAGTAGTCGGTTTTGTAAAATAACCAAGGTTATAAAGAGCTATTTAAAAAGTTTGAAAATTTAAGAGGCGGCCCACTTTGGTTATCTTAAAAGTAGAGTTACTGGTATCACTTGTCGAACAACGCTTTTAGGATGTCAATTTCCACCTTCTATTTTGCATAATCCCGTACTATCGTCCAACGAAATAAACTCTTACCGTTTGGTAAATCCATAAGTACATCGCATCCTTTAAAACCTTTAATACTCGAAAAGACAATCCATCTATCTCTCATTCTTCAAACTAGGACTTTAGATTATAATAATAAATTTAAAACTTCAGTTTCGCGTAGGTTGTTCTTCGTTACCAATATTTTCGGAAAATCATTCCTAACCCGTAAGAAATGCAATACTACCATAACCCTCACTATAACATTAGCTCTTTACACCATTATTAGTAAAGATACAAAATTTATATAAACACTAGCATAAGCGCCAAAGACTAAAAGTGTTGAAACTAGACTATTAAGGATAAAAGTATGATTTACGGCTCTCATTTCCATTTTTATAATCAGTTTCTCAGTACTTATACCCTTTAATTTCTTAGACATTACCGTATACGCTTTTTCAAACAGTCCGTCATATCGTTCGCACTTTTTGATACTTTAAAACACCCTTACCAGTATCTACCTACACTTTTCTCTGGTAATCCTAACTTCAATTCGTTATTTAATAAAGTTAATAACAATACCTTTATTATAGGTAATTTTATTCGAAGGTCTAAGAAAACCCTTTGTCTGGTAGCTTACTAAAAAATGCTATTGGTTCAACGCGAAAACGCTTGGCGTAAATATCGCAGTTTAAATTAATATTAGGGCGTCTACGATGTATGCAATGGACTATCTATCTCAGTATATTATATTAATTATAACCTCGTATCTATGATCCACGACGTTTTGAAGAAAGAATTTGAACCGCCACGAAATCTAAAAATATAGCTAGCACTTATAACAAAAAAATTCGATAGATTTTAGGGCTTCAATTCCAACATCCGTGTAACATGCTATGTAAAAGAGCCGTAAATGGCGTTTCGTAACCCATTACCTCAATTATTGGTATAGCATTCGTAATTTTGGCTATATTAAGTAAAGGGTGTTTATTATACCTATATTTTGGGAAAACCACAAATATCTAAACTTTAAATTAAGTAATACGGCAATACCATCCGAAATGCAAATGAGTTAATTGGTTGTATATTGAACCTTGATTCTGAACTTGTTAATATTAGCTACCAATAGCGAAAATAACGTTTTAAAATCCATTACAAAAACCTTAACCGGATCGAATTATATATTTACCTTTATTTTAAAAAATAATAATGTTTTGTTTTTACCGAATAAAACCTTCCGTTATTTTCCTATCTAGTCGAGTAAAAACGTCAAGAACTTCGCCGCGAAAACGTTAAATTATCGTTTTTCGGCGGTCGAAATTTTCATTACGCTAGTATTTGGTATAATACCCTGAAATCGATTGTTATTTTAGATATTACTATATACCCTCACAGTTAGTATATATAGGCTAAGTGGAAGTGCACTATTTTTCAAGGTGCACTCCTGCAGAGTGCACAATAACGTGTCAAGCTGCAGGTTGCACTCTTGCAAAGTACAAAGTGTATCATGCGTGGCGCGGTCTAGAATAGTTGTTCCAGAGTGTATAGCAAAAGGACCACTACCTGGATGAGAGGTTTATAACTTCCTATCCGTGGCGTGCACTCTCTGAAATTCTTCTTCCTAACCGAATTATCTATCTTTCCTATAGTATCAATCTTACGATCCTTTACATTCATATGGATAGAGACGTTACGAACAGTTTTACTTATTAAATAATGTGAATTACAATGTTATATGGGCGTTTAATATGCTGCTTGCGCCATCCAAGCATACGTTAAATGGAAATATGATATTTTACGAACTTATAAATACTCGTCAATCCGTTTCATTATCTTAGGTTATTATGTAAATATCGTAATCTTCCAAATGGTCTTCTTCAAAGGTATATTCGTAAAGATGGGCGTCAAAATTATTTTTAACGACTTTTTAATCGTCTTTATACGTAACGAAGTTTAATATCTTTCGGTGTTAGGGAAGGTAATCGTCTCAAAAATATCGTTTAACCAGAATCACCCGTATACTAGGTAATTAATCTACTAATAACTGACTTTATTATATATATAATATCGTTTCTGAAAACCTATAAGGCTTCGTATACTTTTACGTAAATATGGTAGTATATGTGGTAAACTTTATACTTGATTATAAAGGAACCTCCGCTAGTAATCGATTTATCTTCGGTTTCTAAGATTTTTCCTTTAATATTTATCTTTTTCATAGCTGTATTAAGAGCTTTAATATTCCTAATGTTTTACAAATATTTTAATTCATTATTTCCGTTTAATTTCCTTTGGTAATTTTTGAGCCTTCATCTTTAGATTTACCGGTTATGAATAATAATCCTAGTGTTACCTATCAGCGTATTGAGGTTTTAAGTAACATTTTAAAGCTTATAAAAAAAATTCCAAGTCTTTTTCGGGTCTAAATAACACAAGGTTAAAGTTTGGGTTTCCACGGTATACTTTTACAACTATTTGGAAAAACAGTTTGTTGTCTTTATGTATTAGTTTAAGGACAGTTTAATACTTTCTAAATTTCGTTAACAACGCGGTCTGTAATTTTCTAGGGGTTTATGGGCATTTTGACATTAATTTATCATAGATTTCTAAGTAGTACCAGCCTAGACCCTATCACAAAGTTTAAAATTAATTCCTATGTTAAAGTACATTATTAGATGGTTATCACATTTCTCGAATATATCTATTTATATTTCGTAATATATATACCACTTTTTAATCTTCCCATTTGTCATGCCATGCAAAACTATAAAGAATTATCAAAATTTAATGTCTAATATTTTACAAGTATTTAACATTATACGGATTTTATTATTGACAACATTTCAGGATTTACTATCATGATTTTCGTCCGCATTTTATAGCCTGGAACAATTCGTATGTTTCGTGGGGTTTCTCCTATTAGTGGTGAATCGATGTGGTAAAAGGTCGCGGTAAAGGTTGTAGTTTATAAACATTAAGTCATAAAGCTCGTATTATCGTTCTTCGCCGCGTATTATATCTCCGGAAACGCCATTTTTGTGATTTGAAGTGGTTTTGTTATAGCTATAAGGGACGTCAAATTCATTCGGGGAGAAGTTTAGTCTTTGTTTTTCTTCTAAGGTGGTTTTTAAAAAGTGTTCGTATTCGACCCGAGTGGCAGATAAAATTCGTAGCTCTTTCTCCTCTTTCGTTGATTTTTCAAGCTCCGTCTATCCCTCTCGGGGCGCAGTCAATCTTTCGGAACGTTTCAACCTTTACGTATGTGAAATATTGAACTTTTTTCGCATTTCTTTAATAATTTGTTTTTACGTTCCGACAACCAGTATTATTTCATAAGATCTACCTGTAATACTTCTTTATCTTTTTAATTTAGCATTTTAATGAGTTAGGTCTTAGTAAACAGTGATTTGATAATACGGCTGTTTTTACCACTTAGATTATTGATTCCTTCATTTTGTAGTTATATATGTAGTACTTTGAAAATCGACTTGTATACCGTATATTATATTTTTCAAAGTTTACTTTGAGATTTCGTTTCAGAAAACATCGAATATACCAAACCCTTAAGCTTTTTCTTTCTTAATAACGAATTATTAGGTTTTTAATATATATATTTTACCGGCGCTGTAATACCATTATACCATATATTCAAGCTAACAACTTATAAAACCATTTTTCTGAGCTTTATATACTGGAATGAGTGGTTTGTGTATTTGATAGCTTTAGCTAGATTAGTTGTGTGTTTCTATATAGGAACGAGATTATTATACAAAAGTGGCTAATATAAAAGAAACGAAGTAATGACGTATTTTGTACGCTTCTAATAGTATATTTCAAGGTGCTAGGGATTACCGTGGTAAATGAAATCGTATAATACGTTACAAAAAAAAATATAATTCTTCGAAACAGTTGAAATAAGTCTTCAAACATTTACTAATTCAAATAAAAAAAAAAAAAAAAAAAAAAAAAAAAAAAAAAAAACACGTAACCACAAACTAGTTAAGCGTTCTAAACTAGCCTTTAAGCGCTATTCAATTTTATATCAACCAAGTAATTAGTATATTGAAACCATTGTAAAGAATATCTCAAATAAGGGGTTTAATAAAAACCGAATGTAGTAAAGAGAACTGTGAAAAAGTAAGGTGTATAAGGATTAGAATGTTGTTTGGCGGCGATTGAAAATAGTGTGGTAAACACTTCCAATATTATCTTTAACGTTTTCAATATATTCCTAAACTCTTCGAAAGCTGTATTAACGAATAGTGCATTTCGATATGATAACTTTGGATATTGCTTTCAAAGCTTGGTATATTTGTAAAAACGATTTAAAAGTTGGTTTAAAAGCTTTCAAATTTTATTAAAGCATTGTCAAAATAGATTTGGGCGCTTTTCAGGATTACCAAAGGGCTATAAATCTGTTTTAATCTCTTTTGAAGTGTATTTCAGCGGTTCGAATGCTACTTTATAATCGAATAAGTTCTAACGAAGAAATTCGAAACTTCGTAGCTTACGTAACCAATATGTAATGAACAGTTTTCCAAAAAGTTCCTGAATAGATCTAAAACGCTATCCGAGTTAACAAATAGAGTAATGGAACTTTTAATGGTCAAAAGATACTAACTGAATTGATGATTTCGTACTAAAATAATTATACTTACAGTTACTTTACAGTTTTTACACACTCCCTTGTATTTCTCATAAAGCGTAGTATTAAAGAACGGATATTTGAGACTGCTATAATATCCCGCTATTAGTATTTAACTTAGATTCGTCTCCTTTTTCTTAGGCTATCTGTAGTCAACCAAGTTAGCTACTATTTAGTATCGTTAAGGTCTCCGCCTATTCATGTAAATAAAAAGAGTATAAAATGAATGGTAACATTGTGAGTAATTTAATAATAAATAGTTATAATGGAGAAGAGTTATTCAGAGAGTTCACTCCTCAAGTAAGAGCTTATAAGCTTCCACCCGGAGCGTGATACTCTACTGTATACTATATCAATGCCCCTTCTGGGTCCTTTCACGCTATCATATACTTTGTAAGAGTGCACATTGCAGTGTGACACGTTATCGTGCACTCTGAAAGAGTGTACCCTACAGCGTGACCACTTACTAACCATAGGGATATATAGTTATATCTATAGCCTTAATATTATTTGAGCTTAAATGTAGTTAGCAATTAATTTACAGATAATTATATTGCTAGATTCACGTTAAGAACTCCGTAAGAAATACACATTAGAAATGGTTGTAAGATATATTGAATCATGATGGGATGAATCAAAATAGGTGTTTTTTAGGTTTGAACCTACTAGTTGCACTTTAAGTCAAAATAAAAATAAAATATTCAATTTACGATTTATGATTATTAATTATAAAGACGGATAATAATTTCAGAATGATAGACATATAGACTGACGATACTCTTTTCGTTGGAATTGTTAGCTTCGTAATAGCAGAAAAACGTGCGATGGAGAACTCAAAACTCAGGCATAACAAGTCGATTACGACTTGAATTAAATAGAGAAATTTAGACTTCAATAGATTGCTAATTTATGAGCATGAAGATAAAGATTTCAATGTTTAACTAAGTTTTTGTTTAAAGAGATCAGATATTAGTTCTGCTAAAATTGACCGAACTCACGTTGTAGGAGTTTCAAGATATTTGGAATAACGCGTTCGTAGCAGTAAATTCGCCACCTTATGTCAACCGAAAGCATCGTACGATTTGTTAGCTGCGATACAAGTTTTAAACCCGGTTAATACAAATTAAAACCGATTAAACAAGCAATTATATTAATAGATGAGTGATTTAAACCGAAGGATGAATATAGTTTCTATTGAACTTTTCAAAGCTAAGTTCATAATTATTACAAACAGCTTCCTCGTTACAAATATTAACCTATCATCATGGATCAGATTACTTATAATTATCGTTAATCAAGATAAACTACAATATAACTAGCATAATATTATTGTAAACTTAATCCCCTTAATTTTTTTCAAGTATAATAGAGTTATACGAATCATATTTACTTCAGAGGTTTACGGTATAATAGCTTTTTTTTATATGAGTATATTTATATTAGAAATAATTAATATCTCTACAGGATATACGAGGATTTTATTTATTCAGGTTGTTGGTAGGGCTTTACCATTTCAACGTAGTCGTTTCGAATCACTCTGGTTGAAGTAACTGGTGCTGCGTTGATATTCTTGAATGAGATGTGTTCCTTCTAATTTTGGCAGACCGCTAGCCAGTCTGCACACTAATTCATTTAGCCAAACGCTTTATCCTGTGCTCTAATTTAAAGTGGGCACCTACTACACTGCACTTGTAGTGTAGTCCCACAAACTAATTTCAATTTGTAGTACGTGTAATCAACTTTACTGTAAGTAAAGATGACTTAACTGTATTGAATTTGACTAATATTCCAATACTTGCGGCTTTTTGTTTTATACCTATACGTTAGCGTGGATGATCATTCATTGGTGGTAACCTTTAAAATCCCTCCTTAAGCTGTAGGCTAATAATAAGCCAGATACCTATTAATTCCAATTGATCTATATTGAAATCAACCTTAATTATGGCCCCTTATGACCCTTTTGCTTTATCTTTTCGAAACTTTCGTGCTTTAATTCCCTTACATAGGTCTTTCTTTACAAACTTGTGCAAATTAATTACGTCACTAATTGCATACCTTTTGCCGGTAGTTTTAATTACTGCTATTATTATCTTTGCCACCGTTGCTGTTATTGTTATTATCATAGCAATTTTTGAGTTTACCAGAGCCACATTATTCCTTCGCGGCATGTGTCGAGTGGTTTATGTAGCCCTCGATTCTTATAATTAGCGTATTACTGTCTACAAACCCTTTTAGGGAGTCATTCGACGTAGCCTTAGTTATAGCGTAAACGGGATTATCTTTGCCATTAATTCACCTAAATTTATCGATTTCCTGAGATTCGTATACCTTTTGACAAGTTATCACGTCTATTATTAGGTGTTTTTTCATTGGTTATACCTAACTTTATAGGTATTCGTAAAGGCTCCGGTAGTTAGTATATATTATTATAGATATCGGAGGCATTTTTAAATATTTCGTAATAATTTTTATTATGTCTTTAGTTACTATACTGATGTAAGAGTTTGCCATTATACCGTAGACTTCTCAAACCAATACAATCCGGGTTACGCGTTTATACTAAACGGATATACAGTATATGAGGTTTGTGGTAATTGTAAATTTCCCTTTAAACTTGTCCTCGTTGACTAGTATTATTAAAAAGTCTATTTACAATGTAATGTTATTATTGTTAGTAAATAACGCGTTTGTGAAGATTATTAACTTCTTTTTCGTTAAATTTTTAAAAATCATATTAATTCCTTTTTTATATATAGTCCATATACCATTTAATACGCTTATTTTACTTGTTAAAGTCGTTGTCTTGTTGATCTTATACCTATACTGTAATAAAATGGTTGTACTATATTTCCGGTTAATATAACGTAGCTATAGAGTTCGTACGTGCTTTTTATTTGAAGTATTTTTGTAATCTCACCTTATCGGTTTTTTTTAATAATTTTAAGGCTTATAACTTATCCTTCTTAACGTAAGTTAATGTCAGTACCGTTTTGAGCCTTGATATTATAGATACGGATTCACGATTTTTAAAGTTAATTTATATATTTTCAACTAATGTTTGGCTTATCTTACATTTTCAGAGGCCTAATCTTTCGATAATACACTATTTCTCCGTTATTAACTTAGAACTTTCGAGGAAAAGTGTATCCTTAATTCATGTACTTACGATACTAAAGTTTTTACCCTTTATAATTAACAGGCATAGATTAAACTTTAAAGTCTTTATACCTATCCTATTTCTGAAAAACGCCTGGTACGTTAGGAATTAGTAAACGCCTGCCTCTATCAATCCGTATAAAGGCTTTATAAACCGTATTATCGTACCAACCGGAAAATTATCCTTTAGTTTTTCTTTAGGTTTGAATAGTACAACCCGTTATAAATTGGGAATGGACTACGTAGTCGCTTATGTAATATATAGGTTATTAACTGTAAATAACCTTTCACTTAAATAGTTAAATTAGTAGCAATTACGATAATTGCATGTTAACTAATATTTTGGATTATAAACGATTAAATAAGGATTGAATCCTTACCTTTATTACTGTATGCTTAAATGATTAACTATAAATTTTGACACAGCCGGTCTTTAGTCTTAACCATAACATCGTAAATTATTCTTGACTTAAAGATATTGAAGTTTTCGCGTTTAAATTACATGAATGGTATAAATTATATTACCACTCGTAAAGAAAGGCTATTTATCTCTACTTAACCATTATATTTTCCAAAACTTACCAAATATACTAATAACGTTTTCGACATGTAACTTAAAGTCAAATTCTCTGTGAGACTTCTCATTTTAAGATAATTATATCGTTATATATACCCTATCAGGCCTATAATCCCTATCGCCGTACTTCTTTTTAATGTGTATCCTCCTCTTGTATGGTGTTTTACGTCGTCAACGTTCTATTAACTTATTGACGATCGGCATGAAAAAGTTATATTAGCTAATTTCTTCGGCTCCAAGGTTATCGACGTTAGGACTTTTATTGTACATAAAGCGTTTTCAGTTCGGTTTTACCTTTGTAACTCGTAAAGTTACAAGACTATTGGTAGTTTAAACTGATACGTTTAAATTAATAATACTTGAAATTTTGTATGACTTATCCTATTTATCTAGTTCGTGCTATGCAAGGACTTCATTTTAAAAGCGAAATAACAATACGTTTATTATTAATAGTCCGTTTTTGGTATTAATAGTATCGTTTATCTGGCGGCGTATTGATTCCTTCTTTAGTTTCTTAAAGTTTTTGCTATATACCATAACGCGTTTTGAAGTAATTGAAAAAGGTAACGACTTAGTTGTTATACGTAGGTAGGCTCCAAATATTAGTAAAGTTGGTACAAATCCGGTAGGTTTAATAATATTGTTGAAGCCTTTTACTATTATTTAAAACCGTGGTTTTTAACTTATAAAACTTCCGATTTACAATATCAAGATATTATAAGACCTATGAAAAAGGGAATATGACCTTTCGACTTTTACAATTCCCTAATAAACCTTAACAGAGACTTATTTACACTAAATCCTTATCGATCCAACGTTAGCTTAAATTTTTATCGTAGTAAAATTGGTACCAGCGTTGCAAACTAACACGTTTAGTAGCCTAAGGTACGTATTAATTTACAAAACGCGAAGTACATTTTAAATTTTCTTCGTTGTGATGGTCTTAAGGAACTTCATACCGTAAAAAGCCGTGGCGAAGTTTGTAATGTATTATACTAACTTCGTATCCAGGTAAAATACGTTTACAAAAACTTTCTAGTTAAAGTTTCATTTTTTTTTTCAACGTAAACTTAAACTTAAAATGGCTTAGGAATGTATTTGGTAGTAATGATAAAGCCGATTTATTGACTTTAACGCTTTCAAATCCATATCTTTACACCTAACTACCTTTATGCCCTTGTAAAGTCTGCTGGCAGCTGGGTGTCATGACCCAGACAGCGGTTAGGTCAGGAAAACAGGCCAGCAAGGAAACTACGTCACTGAGACGCCTGAAGTCTAACACATCAGGCGGGGAACATCTCTTATGTCAGCAGACCCAGGGTTATGGTTAATGCCAAGGATATGTTGGATATGTTCGATATGAGGTTATCCAAGCTATCCAAGGACATGCCAAGGATATGTTGGATATGTTGGATCGGAGGTTATCCAAGCTATCCACATTATACAGTACTGAAGACGTATGAAGGATTGAGGATATAAGAACACGGTCAGCACCACACAGATAGTATTTCCTTCATAGCTCTTCAGTTGTCAATCTAAGTATTCAATCTACCCTGAATAGCCTCACGGCTTCTGATCATCACTCGCACGAACAGTCTTGATATTGCACCTTTTGTTACCTCTGCTACCTTACTGCTAACATGAACCCTCTGACACCTTCTATATACTCACGGGTATTTAGTGTGATCATTACACTGGGTAGTTGAATTTACGATATGGTTAACGATATTCCACCTCCGTTAGGTTTAATATCATTATCTTTAACCCCTAAAAATAAAACCAAAGGCTTACATATTTAAGGTTAGGTGAGAATCTTTTACCGACTTTAACTCGTATTAACTTGTTAGTCTAAACTTCAATGTAAATGGTAACGTTTTTTATATCTTTAAAGAAATAGAAAAGGGGGGTAGGGGACTTTAATATATGAATAATAATAGGGTTAAGAACAATTTTAACCGTCGTCGAACTTAATAAAGATAACTCTTTTCCAAGGCTAAAATTAACCTTAGCTTTACTAGTATCCCTTTATAACTTGACGTATTACGAATAACTTCCTATTAAGTACTGTACCGCCCCCGTATCAGGTATAATTCCCTAAAAGACCTGCTCTGCATAAAGATTTCATATAGTAAAAATATGTATAAGAACAGGGTTTTTATCATTATGTCGGCATTAAGGGTTTTTACTTCTAAGGTGATATGAAAAGGCGTGGTCGGCGAATTATTATATTAATTTCTGGTTAATGCTAATGCCATTATCTTTGTGCCAGCTAATAGTTTTTAGCTTGTTTTCCTTTTCTATAATTTTATTTCATTTAAATTATACAATTTACTCTATGTAATCCTAGGTAAAAGTAAATAGTAATTACAAGAAATACGTTAACAGTTTTAATTTATGTTCGGCGGCGATATAACGTATTAACCAATAGCTCTACTTACCATAAATCCAACATCTTTTACCACTTAAAGTAAACTTATTGAGCTGACAAAAAGACCTTAAAAAAGAAATACACTCATCCGTAAATAAAAGTCCGGGCCTTCCGTTAACCGTACTATCCAGGACTTCTATACCTGCGATTAATGTAATGCGTGTAGAAAGGGTTTTCTTTCTTGTTATTAAATTTCGAAGCCTAAGGGTATATACCGATCAAGCTAGGGACTCGAGCTATTATAGTCGCTAACGAAGAACGCAATTGGCCAAAAAAACAACCTCTCGCAAGTGGCATATGGGTATGAAATCGTGTATTCAAACTACTTATAACCCGTGACGGCCTGCCGAACCTCTTAGCATAAGTTGTTTTCACCAACTCCTATGTTTCCTATGACTTATTGGTAAAATATTAGCCTATTAAGCATCTAATTAAAAAATACATTTTACTTTCCAATTAATTTTTATAATTTAACGCGTATAATCTCTTAATAATATTTCAATCGGTGTATTACTAGGTGAAATTAATATCGTATTTAAAAAAAACCCTGTAGGACATCATATATTTCGAGGAAAAAAGAACAGTTTGTTAGATATCAGAGGTAGTAATCCTCAGCTTAACCCGTAAAGATATTAGGAAATAATTGGTAAAAAACCGGGAAGTTTAACCTTTATCTAGCGGTAAATGTCAAAAAACGGATATTAGTTAACGTCGAAAAGGTTATATAGCTTACTGTTATATTTCTTCTTTTATCTTCGAATAAAAACGAACGTTGTAATTACCGCGTAATACGTATCTAAAATAGGAATACGTCGAGGCTAAGGGTAATATACTAGTCGTAAGGGGGGCTCTCCAGATCCCTTAACTAGTCAAGGTGCTAAGATTATTAGTATTGATAAATAGAATAATTACCTTTAGCGAAGTTTAGTAGGAAAACAATAATGGTCGTACCAATAATAAGCTGGCGTGTAAAGCTAATCCTTCCTAAATTTAACTACTAAAACTAAATATATTTGGTGGTTAAAAGAAATGTGATTCAGGATTAACACGGACTTAGTAATACTACTCTTAATATTAAGGGATACGCCAAGGTTTTTACTTAATTTCTTGATATACCTAAAGGCTTGCAACCCGTAAGTTGATGAAATATTTACGGATAATTGCATTAAATCGTTAATTTCACGTAAAAGAGTCTAATTTTTTTAAAGCCTGGGTAAGTCCTTACGAACGCGTATAGGAGCGTTCAGAAATGTTATCGCCAACAATACCTTTACTCCAAGCTTTAAAAATCCATTAAAGGTCTTTATTAGTAATACGTTTATAGAGTAAGTTCGTCAGGTTACCCCTTTTTCCTTTTCTTACTATTAGTTTAACACCTTAGTCGGCGAGCTTAATCTTTAACCTAAATTTAACGTATTTGTTTGTTATAGTCTACATATCAAGGTTATATTTTTAAAAAAAAATATTATTAACATCATTTAAGCTTTTTTAAGCCTAAAACGATCCCAATAACGTTTAAGGAAATAATATAAAACCTAATCGCGTCAATATGGTGCTTAATTTAAGAATTTTCAATAGGGTTCGCAAACCAAACGTTTTCGTCGTAATGCTTAACGAATATAACCTTGATTTTTTTTTTTAATTACCCTTTTACGATTGGGGTTGTCAATAGTATCTATTTAGGCGTATTTTAAAGCTATCGTAACGAAAATGGAGAGGTATAAAAGGAAAAGGAGTAGTATGAAATGGTAGGTTGTAAGTTTGCCGTTAAAGTTAGTATAGGTTAAAGGTTGTAGTACTTAATCGTTTTTACGATTTATAATAGTATTAGCCGCAATAATACTAGCTTAACTGTTTACCAACTTGCAGGCTTAACAATTTTCAAGACTTTTAGACGATTAATCTTAACGCTTTTAAAAAGGATCTTTAGTAAAGATTTTGTAATGTTTTCAGTGGCGGTACCGACGCCTTCTTCTAAAATTGCCGTGATAACTAACATAATCTAGACACCTTCCCTAAATACTACCGAGATAGCTGGCGTAATACTATAGGGGCACTTCGCCAAAACCTTTCCTTTACTTTTAGCCGTTATTTAATGTAGAGTGTAACCAGAAAACAGCTTCTTCTTCTACTTAGCCAATCTGTACTTAACCTAATAAGCACTGATCAATATTAGTAAGCCTTTACCGTTACAACGTAGTCGATTCGAATCATTGTGGTCCAAGTAACTAGTACTTCGTTGATATTCTTGATTAAGATGCGTTCCTTCTAAGTTTAGCAGATCGCTAGCCAGTCTGTACACTAATTTGTATGGCCAAACGCTTTGGCGTGTACCCTAATTTGAAGTGGGTACTTACTGCACTATACTTGCAGTAAGTGTATTCTCACAAACTACAGTCAATTTGCAGTATATGAAATCAACTTCACTGAGAGTAAAGTTGACTTGACTATACTGCATTTGACTGCTATTCCAACACTGGTCGTTGTTTATACCAATTTGAATAATCTATTTCATTTTTTTTTCACGCTGGGAACGACTAATGAAAGACGTTTCATAATCAACGCAATGGGATTTTGCGAAGCTTATGAAAGTAGGTAAATTAGGGAGTTCTAATAAATTAATAGTAAAAAAAACCCAATTAATACTCTAACGAAAGCTGTATCGAATAAGCTTTGAAAAAAGTTCATAAATAGCAAAAATCTATTTATACGAATGAATGTTTACATTGAAGGACCACTTTATAATATATCCTATAGTGGGAGATAAGAGGGAAAACAGGGGCACCTCAATAAATTGGAAAAGTCTCGGAAGACTAAGGCTGTTATTAATGCGAAATTAATTGACTAATACGGTTAAGTCAGTTATGTAATCATGTATACTAAAGGATTAGATTATAAAAGTGATATAACACTTATTGAAAGGGTTTTAAGTAATGAGTGAAATTGCGATGCAAATTGTAGTGGGAAAAATATAAGGAAACACTTGCATTACTCAAACAATTTCTTACAAAACGTATTAATACTATAGAACAAAAAGCTGTTAGTGTTGGAATAACGGTCAAGTGCTATGTAATCAAAATTGACTATATTTTTTAAAAGTTCATTTACAGTACATTACCAAATTTAATGTGAGGCACGAGCCAAGCAATTACCTATACAGATTAATATGTTAACCGGTTATCGGTCTACAAAACGTAGAATCATCTACCACTTAACCACGTAATATTACTATTACTTTAACCGATTCGAATGGATAACTTTGCAGCGTGTAAAGGCTTATCAACAATTAAAATAATGATATTTTGTTTAAAAAGAAGTAAAAAAGTGACGAAATATTTTTGGCGGGGGGTAGCAAGTAATGTATATTAGGAATACTAGACAAATGGTATAGGGGGAAAAAGGAGAAATGTTTTTGTGACCAATGAATAATAATATAAGATATATTAATAAAATAGAAACAAAAAGTCGATAACGTTAAAAATAAGGTACAGGTTAAGGTTTAACTCATACAACTTAGTGTATAAACCGGCTAGCGGTTTACATAACTTGGATCTCATATCCATCATCTGACTTTATAATACCATTTATTACTATAACCACAATTCGAATTGATAACTCCTTACAACATTTAAAAATCTACCAACAGATGGCGTATATAGCCTTTTAATAGAATAGATATAGATTTTGATTAAAGGCAAAATCTAACTAGTGAATATTTAATTATTGTAGTTCAAAACAAAGGGGACAAAATCCGTTAATTTAGTTTTTCGTTCAATTTTCATAGAATATCATGTAATATTTTATCTAAAATTAAAAAATAAATTTCATATTAATTGTGGTTTTAGATAAAAATAGGATAATCGGTTATCTGAGATTGCATTAGTTTCGTTTATTTTGTATGTTTTTGTGTACCCGATATTTAGTATATACCCGAGGTTAAAACCAACTACCAGCATGCAGCACCCCACTAGGTAATTGCCCTGGTTATATCTAGGTTGTGAATATTTATTGTCTTGTCTAAATGTGTATTTCAGTTACCTATATATATAGCATAGTTGATTCGCTGATTATAAATAGCGTATACTTGCCATTATAATAAGACATGGCTTTTTGAGCAGGTTATTAGATGGATCGTCCGGAACGTGGGCGTTCCTGCACATCCATCAGTCGCCGCATCAGCAGGCCTGTCAGTGGATATACATCGGTAGAGAAGGGGAAGGGCAGAGAACCGTCCTGTTTTGCGGATAGCACTCGGTCGCTGACGTTTTTTTTTTTTTTTTTTTTTTTTTCCTCTTCTTCTTGATCAACCCCAGGCCAACCAACCATGGGGCAACTGCTCAAAACCCTTGCGAATAGGGGGTATTTCCAAAACAAGGCGGAGATGCAGTTCTCAAAACTCACAAAAATACACACACGCACACATACACACATACACACACATATATATATGCACGCAATCAAAAGATAGTATGACACTAATCACATCACCACTTGATCTCCGTCACCCGCGTCCGCAAATCCGGCGTCCCAGGCTGCAAACCCCGCGTGCTGCACTGCAGCACGGCCTTGTGCTCGCGCAGATCAAAGTCGACCGCGCTGACCATGACGCGCTTGTTCGCGGGCACGATGGGCGCCTGCAGGTTCTGCAGCTGCTGATGCTGCTGCTGCTGCTGCTGTTGTTGTTGTTGCTGTTGTTGTTGTTGCTGTTGTTGTTGTTGCTGTTGTTGTTGTTGTTGTTGTTGTTGTTGTTGTTGTTGTTGTTGTTGTTGTTGTTGTTGTTGTTGTTGTTGTTGTTGTTGTTGTTGTTGTTGTTGTTATTGTTGTTGTTTTTGTTGTTTTTGTTGTTTTTGTTACTATTACTCCCGTCGTTTACCGCTTTTAAGATAAACACGCAACCGGTCGCAACCGTAAATATATATATTTAAGAGATATTTCGTCTTTAGTAACGAACGTATAATCCCCTTCTCTATGTGTTCTAAGTATATACCTTAATAAAACACGTAGATAGACGAGTTTCGAATATTTNTTGTTGTTGTTGTTGTTGTTGTTGTTGTTGTTGTTGTTGTTGTTGTTGTTGTTGTTGTTGTTGTTGTTGTTGTTTTTGCTGCTGCTGCTTGGCGCGGCTCGCCAGACTGACGATCGACTCGTGCCGCGCGGTGGCGGGCTCCCACCGCGCGTTTCCGCCAAAGGCGGGCGCGCGGCCGCCGCCGCCGCACGAGCCGGGCCGCGGGCTGCTGTCGTCCGCGGTCTGAGCCGTGCTGCTGTTGCTGCTGCTGCTGCTGCTGCTGCTGCTGCTGCTGCTACTGCTGTTGCTGCTGTTGCAGCTGCTGTCGGAGAAGGGGGACCAGGCCAGTGCGCTGTTGCGGCCGCCGGGGGGCGGTGGTGTGGTGGCTGCGCCGGTGTCATCTTCTTCGATCTCCATGATCCACGAGCCGATGCGGGCGGTGAGCTCGCTGTCCCACATCCCCTCCCGCCGCGAGCTGCTTCGCAGGAGCTGGATCGCTTGTCGCCGGACGACCGGGTTGCGGCATTTTGTCGCCACCACGTAGAGCGGGGGCACAATGCCCAGATCTGCGCTGAAGCTCGGCTTGATGTGCGACGCCGTGTATTCGTAGCCCCCGAAGATGTCTGCATTGTGTGACTTGTGATGGCGGCACATGCGCGGGTCAGGGCACCGCCGCTCGGCGGCGCGCCGCTCCTCGTCGCCCACGACTTCGCGCCCGAGATCCACAATGACCCTGAACTGCGGAAGGAACGAGTCAAAGGCGCCCTCGCTGTCGCTGAACGTCATCAGGAAGAGGATCTGGCCCATGATCTGTGACATTTTCAGGACAGCAGTGGCAGCCTTCTCCTGACTGCTCACACCAGGGGCCGCTCGCGAGCAGAGAATTGGTTCAAATGCCTCGGACCAAGCTTCGATGTGGCCGCGGAAGCCCAAGCCGAAGGACCGCAAATTGGACGGAAGAATGCCCATGGGCCCGTTTTGGTTGGCTGCGGAGAAAAGCGTCTCGGTGAATCTCAGCATCTTCTCGAGATGAGCATCCCAGGCGATTCGCGCTTCGTACAGGGAGGAGAAGTGCTCTGGCAGAGGATCGTGGTACGGGGACGTCGGTGGGCTTCCTTCCGACATAGGGGAGGACGGATCTACCGAGGGCTGTAGTAATTGAATGACATATGGCTTCGGAAAATGGAAGGCCATGTCGTATGATTTGGCCTGTATCGCCAAGCGCGTGAACATCTGGATGATCTCGTCCTCGACCGGCTCATCTGGCCGAGACATGAAGGCTCGCCGTCTCTGTGCCCGCAATTGCGCCAAAAGCCTTAGGCCGTTTTGTATCTGCACAATGGCCTGCTCATGGTCGCCAATAAACGAATCAAAACAGGCCAGCAAGATACTGGCCATCAGGCGCGTTCTATTGGCACTGCTGTCGTGGCCTGCCACGTCAAAGAGCGAGGTGAGAGCACTCGAATACGACTTCACAGCCACTTGCCAATGGCCGATCGCACTATGCACCGGCTCCGCGTTCGGGTGTGGTGATCCGGGCGGCGACTCCGAGTGCTTTTCCAATGTCTTGTACAAGGCGCCCAAGGCCACGACAGCATGGCGGATGGCAACCTCGGAGTGGCATTCCTGCAAGACAAGACGCGACCAAAAGACGGAGTCGAAGTAGCCAGACAGCTCGCTGGCCGTCTGCGACTGAAACAACTGGAAGTAGAGGCCGTCCTGGTGCTGTGCGAAGGGGAAGACGGAGGGCTGGTAGAGGGTGACGGAGCTCTGTTCCACGACAGGCGTCTGGGGCGGGGTGCTGCGACGCTGGTGTTTTGTGGCACGTCGAGGCAGGAGGTGTATGGCCGACGGGGACGGGCGGATGGGTTGTGCTGCGGCGAGGATGGGTGGCGGGTTGGCCTCGTGGCCCGGTCGAGGGGCGATCCGGATTTCCTCATACGGTCGCGCGCTGCGTGGAGGAGGCGGGTAGCCTGAGCAGGGCTTTTTGGATCGGAGGCAGTTTGAGCAGGCCGGTCGTTTCTCGTCGCATTTTATTCGGCGTTGCCTGGAGAGAGAACAGAGCACATCAGCACGGAAGAGCGGAGTTCGGGCTGGCTCGAGAAAGGACTGACTCGAGAAAGGACTGACTCGAAAAAGGTGGGAAAGGTGGGAAAGGAGGGAGGTGGGCCGGGCCGAGAAGGTGGGTCGAAGCTAGGAGGACGACTCACTTGCAGTTGTTGCACCCTGTCTTGACCTTCGGCTTGCTCGTCCTTGCGCGGCGCTGTCTTGGCAGCTCGGTTGTCGACTTTGTGGACGACATTGGCGCGAATGACGACGGCGCAAGAGATGAGGTGTTGTGCCGCTGGTGGCGAGCCACATCAGTAGATATGATGCTTCGACTTGGACGGACCAAGTACCAGGTTCACAAAGATGAGAAGCAGAATCCACAAGCAGCGTGGAGAAGCTTCGGAAGCTTCCAAGACGGGCAAACCAAGGCGAAAACGAGTGGCAGTGGAGGTTTCTGGCTGTGAGGCCAGAAAATCGCAAATGCCGGGGGGTGACCAGGGGGTTTAATAGACTGGCTGCTTGCTGCGCGGGGCCTGCGTGGGGCCTGCGCAGGGCCTGCGCAAGGCCTGGCGAGCAGCAGAGTAGGCAAGCCGCGTGTGTGCAGCACAGTGCTTGCACATTCGCGTGACACAGATTGACAGCGTGTTGCACGCTGAGGACTCCGCTGAGGCGAGGTACCAAGAGGTCGCACAGGTGACAGGCTGAACCGTCCGAGGACCGGCTGCGTGTCCACGGCCAAACAATGTATCCTGCACCGTCAGGTCCATGGAAGCGGGAGCCTGGCGTGCAGGCGAAACAGGATAGACTCGCAGGCTGCAGGTCTTGACAGAATGTCTTGGTGTATCAAGACTGATATGACGATAGGAGTGGGGGCTGCAGCATGATCTGCACACTGTCTCGAATCTTGGGTGAAGTCTCGCACGTGAAGCGGACAAGCGGAGAGCACCTATCTCCACACATGCATGCGCCCGGGTACATCTGCTGCAGGCTGCATATGGTATAAGACCATGCTGCAGCCACAGTAGATCTGTTGTTGTTTATTGTTGATGTGAACATGCTCCCCATCCGATTTGTGTAGA
The DNA here is from genome assembly GCA_038502455.1 of Anisogramma anomala. NCBI lineage: Eukaryota > Fungi > Ascomycota > Sordariomycetes > Diaporthales > Gnomoniaceae > Anisogramma > Anisogramma anomala. The sequence continues at coordinate 8,972,483 of JASMMZ010000012.1, read as the reverse complement.
AAATACCGAGTTGTACGTGCAGAAGCGAGATCAACCAACCATGCAGAGCATATGACCATGACGGAAGATCATCGTGGTCAGCACTAGGGCAGCAGAGCCAACATGACACCGCTGTGCTGGGTCCGGTCGTGTGTACTGTTCCTGACGTAGAAAGGTGTTGATTGGCGGTGCAACCAAGGTCATGCTGCACGCGTGTGTGCTGGACCTCAACTACCGGCAACAAACGCAGCCCTCGTGCCCAACTACCGTACAGTGAGACAAGTCGCCCAGTAAACGCACCCTCGCACAGTAGCACCAGCGTTGTGGCACCTGACTGTTTGGCATTGCAATCAGCTCATTGCAGTCTGCGGCCAACACTACCATCTGGCCACACGGCCAGTGGTGAAGCCCGGAGAGGTTCACTACAGAGGTCCACTGTCATTCAGAGTGTCCACCATCTGAATCATGCGGGTTGCATTGACCTTGGCTGCCTAGCAACATTTTAAATATAACATTCAAGTTGTTGGTAGGCCTTGCCTATAGGCCAATAGACGTTGTAAAGAGTTGTCGATTCAAATTGTGGGTGAAGGAACAGATGGCATTGCAAAGGTAAGTAAGTGGTGGATGTAGGATTTAAGTTGGGCAGACCGCTAGCCGGTCTACACACTAGTTTGTATGGGCAACTGCTTGGCCCGTGCCCCACATTGAATTGGGCACTTCACTGCAATTGATTGCTATTTCAACATGGGCGACTTTTTGTTTTATGCGTACCCGCCAATGTAGTCGATCACTAATCCATAGCCATGTTAAAATTTCCTTCAATCCCTATCGCTATTGTTCTATTAATCCCAGTCAGTTTTGCACCCAAATTCTACTTTAATTGCAAACCCACCCCACAATTTCAGGCATTAACTTCCTTTATTTCCACACGTAAGTCTTTCATCACCAACTTGTACACTACCAATCCTATAACCTGTTCTAGTGGTTTTAAACAGGCTTTTCATACGTAATACCCTACCAGTCTTCCAATATATCAGGGCCATACCTATTTTCATTGCGTGGCGTCCGGTATCTATATCCTTCCATATAAATAATGAATTCATTACTACTTATTCACCCTTTCAAATCGCCGTTTAAGGTGGCTTTAATTATTACTTTCATGAGGTTGTCTTTATTGTTAACTACTCAAATTCGTTAATTTCTTCAATTTTCTTTATTTTCCTGAAAACTTTTACATTCATTATTAAATGTATTTATTTGTTATGTCAAATTGAAAATAATCCATTCGCAAAAGATTCCGAAACCAATAAAAAGAAATATAGGTATCGGAAATAATTCAAACTATTGAATGATAACCCTTAATATACCGTTGGTTATAATATTGATATCGAATCCTATTATTATACCGTAAACTTTAAATGTTCATATGTTTTGTTTTATACGTTTATATTTAGTAAATATCTAGTTACCGAGGTTTATGCTAATCGTAATTTGTTTATGGAATTTATTCTCAATAACGAATATTACAAGAAACACAATTGAAAAAGTACAATTAGTATTATTAACGAAAATAGTATCTATGGAAACTATTAGCTTTACCATTATTAAATTGATCAATACTAAATTATTACCTTTATTCGAGTTATTGATTTACCATTATATTAGTTTGATGAACTGGTCGAAATCATTATTCTATAGGATTTGAAATTGTACCACAAATAATACATAGTAGGATACCTTGAATTAATAAAACATTACAGTATATGTTACTTGAAATCTCTGTTCGAATGAACGTTTTAATTATAGGTTATTAGCGTCATTCATCTTTACCAAGTTGGTAACCTATCCCGCTTTATATGGAGTCAAGTATATGTAATCGCCATGAATATCAGAAATATATATCAATGATACTATTAAAGTGCATTTACATGCCTTTAGTTAACGTTTCAATTCACTTGTGCTTCTACACGCCAAAATCATATATAATAAATAGTTGTGTTATTACAAAATCTAGATACTGCGAAAAAAATATCATCAAATTGAATAACAATTATACTAAACTTTTTACCGCTTACAGTTAGTAAACACGATTTAAACATTAATAGCATTATAATTAAGTCAATTAAAACGTTTATTTCATGTATTAAGAGTTTATAAACGCCTAATTTGACCAATATGTAACAAATTTCAATATATTATAAAACCTTTTCAGTAAAAAACTTATTATATCATTTTTTTGCCAACTTTAAGTATTCAATCCGTTAAAAATAGGTGATGGATTACGTGTACGTTTGCGTATTATCACGGCCATTGAATGTGAATTCACCACTTATGCTAGCAATCAAGCTGGCAATAATGAGGACTATTAGGTTTTAACTCATATTTTTAATTGTAACCGAATAAGTAAGAATTTAATTATTGCTTTTATAATTAGAATATTAAATAATGCACTTTGAATTTTCGTATGGTCGGTTTGTAGTCGTATTATTAACCTCGTGGAATGCTTTCAACTTACTAATTGTCACATCTTACACATTAAAATTATGCCAGTGACTTAAGTTAAACTATTCTGTGGATAAAACAACCTAGAATATCAACTCAATCGCTTTGTTTGAATAACTTACCCAACGTTTTAATAACGTTTTCAACACATTATTTAACGGCTGAATAACTGTTTAATTTTCCTTATTATGAGACTTAAACCGTATGATATACTGATCTATGCATATAATCATTATCGAGGTCTCCTTTTGAATAATATATCCTCCTTGTAAGTGGTTATCCACGACGTCTTTACCATGTAAACTTATTAATGATTGGTTTAAGTAAATTATATTTGTTGGTAGAGCTTTAGATATTGCAACTTTATTGATTCGATTGGTCTAAGTAACAGTAGTACTATGTGGTCAAGTAGTGGATATATTGTTCTAGGTTGGGCATACCGCTAGCCAGTTTGCGCAGCAATTTGTGTTTCTTATTGCTTTGTCTGTGCCGTAGTATGAAATGGATGTATACTGTACTTATCTTACAGCTAATACAATAGGTTCACACAAAATAATACACTCAACTTATAGTCAGTATAGTTAACTTTACTGTAAGTAAAGTTGACCTAATGCACTGCAATTACTACTATTCCAACAATATTAGTTAATACGCTTGGTTTCAGTATCTTATATTTCCATATCTTCATATCTAAACTTTTCCGTACGATTTTCCCTGTATAATACGGAAAATATCAAAACTTTGAGCTACTTCAACCACTGCATTTAGTTTTATGATGTTCAAAATCTTATAATATCTATGATATGTGCCTGGTTCTTTCGAATAAAGGTTCTTTTTTTTTTTTTGAAATAGTAAAGATGATACTTTTCTTATCAATAATCCTTTTCTATTATTAAGGTTATACTTAATTTAATCCTTTACAGATTCCTTCCTTAATTTCTTTGAGGCCTTTTACTATACCACACTAATATTTTATGTATTTCTAAATAAATTTCATTCAATATTTATACATAAATACGCCCTAAAACCCAATAGTATTTACAACAAATCGTTAAAACAAATATTATCTTCAAAAAATTTTACTAAATTTGCAATATTTACTGTTAACTTATGAAATTGCTAATCTTGAATGTATAAATATTTTAAGTTTGATACGAAAGCACTTTTACCCTCGTAATCTTATAGATACTTTAATAGGGTTAAATGAACACCTGTTTATACTCAATTCATATTGACTTAACATCAACCTAAAATTCAATAGCAGTAAAGTTATTGTTAAGATTGTAAAGTAGTATATTTAAAGGTTTGAATTTCGTGTTAATCCACCATTTACAACCGGTTTTCACTTTTCTTTAACTATAATACTTCGAAGAAATATTACTCAATAAAATACTATTTTTAGATCGATAACGTATATTGTAAGCTCATTCTTCAAGTTAAGTAGGTCAAAAAAAATACACGATAAAATTTACATGTTTTCTGAATGTAAATTTAAACCTGAAAATCGTTTGGAAGTCTTTTTTACAATGGTAAAGAAGTTTTCCTTTTTAATTTTGATAATACGGATTAGTTTACATCTTTATAAACAACTACATTGAAAACCCTATACAATCTATTAATAACGAGTTGGTTAAACTTTAAACATAATCATAAAGCTTTTATTTCATCATGTACAATATCATTAATTCTGTTCTTTATGAATAAAACACTAAATATCAACATTTCAATTATACAGCTTACTGTTATACTTCTATTTACTACCTTAAATCTTTATGAAAATAGTAATAGCTATGTAATTTGTATTCATCATATTCATATATGTAAGGGGAAAAGTTCTACATGGATTATTTGGTTTATTTGAATTTCTAAATAATAATTATTGGTAGGTGAAGTAATTATCTTTAACGGAATTTGGGGAGAGAAAAGCTAATAATTATATCAACAGTAGGTTTATGTATAAAGCAGCTCCTTCTCTATTTATATATATATATTACTATCATCGGGAATCACCCAATATATAGTCAACATAGTATGACCTCGCTAATATTAAGTTACATATGCTAGTAGAAAAGCTTGCAACTTGACGTCTTCACCTGATACAACCAGCACCCTATTCAATCACTCGTTTCTAAGTTATACCATTTAACCTGTTGAATAAACCACCCTATTTCTAATAATACAATTACATAAACTGAAAAACGTATTTTACAAGCCTGTAGCCAATTTCCGAGCCTTACGCTATATACACTATTAAATTTCTGCCGAAAGGGTTTTATATTAACCATATACGTCCCCGTTCCATAAAACAACCTTGATGCCAAAGGAATTTGAATCGTATTTGTATTGATTTTATCCATGTGGATACAAAGAAAATGTAAACCCATCATTGTGTGTATTAGATATTAGTTTCTAACCCTATACCTATAATATGAAAAATAGCCTTTACCTATAGAAAAAAAATGTTAAGTAAAACTTTTAACAGGAAACCGGACCTTAAAACAACCTTTCAATTAAGGTCTTAAGGTACCTTATAGTTTAGAGACCCGAAAGAGTGTAAAACTTATAGCCTTGGCTGGCTGTACTATGCGACTGTCTCAATCTTCATTCGACGCCTACTTGCATCGAAGATCTAATAGCCCTAAGATGGTAAAATGCTTATAGAATACATATATCTTAGTCTAAAGCCTGAGACAATAGGAAACATATACTTTACAACTTAGTTATCTATCTGCCACAAGCTGCGAACCTAAAATGTATCAAAGAACATAGAGTAAGGTACACTACTAAGAGGGTAGTGTGCCGAGAAAAGTATTTTATAAATAGCCAAGACAAGGTTTCTAAGGTAAAGTCGAAGGCGAAAGCCTCGCTAAGCAGGTAGGGCGCTGGCGTAAAGAGTAACGGCTTATAGGTAAACAAAAAAGTAAAAATTAAATAAATAAAGTCATTATATACGAGAGTTAATAATAAAGGTCTTTTCTTGAAACCTTAAAGCGCAAAAGAAATCAAACTTTAGTTGCATCGCAATGTAAATCTAAGTTTGAAAGACTACTTTAGCACAAGTAATAAAAGATGGAATCGTTGGTTGTAAGGGTTGTTCTCTAGATATACCGCTACGTAGGTAATTTGCTGGGCTGAAGACGATCTTCATAACTAAAACGAGGTTGTCGGAAAATATTCAAGTAGTGATGGAGCCGAATAATGGTATTGTTGTGGAATAGAAAACATGTAAAGTGATTGTGCTGAGAACGACTGAACTTGGATTTTTTTTCTCGGAAATGGCGTCGTTAGAATTTACAGTATTGGCCCCCTGGCTTCTTTAAAAAGGTGGTCCGAGCATCCATGCCAAGAAAGTTGATGTAAGATCGAAGATGAGCTCTATATCGAATATTAAATGCGATGTCATCACTGAACTATTTGTAATTTAATATGCAAAGGGACTTATTGAGAATTTCTATAGGTTTAATAAGGTTTTCGCTTGTATTGAGAAGCCCCTTAGTACAGTTTATGTTTTTGTTTCACTGATTCATAAATTGAAGGATTGGCTACATTTATGTTAATAAACTCCTCATTTTTACAGCTAAATATATAAGTTTATTTGAATACTTGGGTAACAAAGTTTGAAGAACTTATTTCAGTGTGAGATTGGTTGAAACCATATAAACGCATATCAGTGCGTTGAATGAAGCTGTCGTCGGCAATATCTTTGCCCTTATTTTTATGTATCTATTTATGATCTTTAGTCATATTGTATTCGTAAAGTATATCCGTGAGATTACCTTTTTTCTCCAATTATCTAGAAGTAGGATTTCTTGTTTGCATAGTTGGCCCTTAGTTTAACATTGTCTGATTTTTCTGTTTTCTTCCCTATATTCAAGAACTAATACTCCAAGATTTTTGAGAAGTCGTAAAGGGTATTAGAATAATAGGTCAATCCATTAAGTTTTACTTAGAGGATAAAATTACCTGCATGATTGTCGGTAATATCTCTATTTATGTGATTGTAAATGAAGAGTAATCGTAAGATTGATATTGTAGTAAATATAGATAATAGGTCAGGAATAAGTATTCCAGAGAGTGCCCACCATGAATGGGAGGTTATAAACCTCTCATCCGGGCAGTGGCCCTTTTGCCATACGTTCTGGAATATCCCTTTCAGACCGCGCTACGCATAATGCACTTTGCGCCTTACAAGAGTATAGCCTGTAGCGTGATATGTTATCGTGCACTTCGCAGGAATCCACCTTGTAGTATGATGTACTGCCACTTGGTCTATATATACTAGCTGTAGGGGTATATAGTAATAGCCACACAGGCAATCTTTATTATTTTTTGTGTATTTCATTCTTATAGCCTCATAACAATAGTATAGTTGTAATGTGTCTGTATATGTAGTTTTGTAATAATAATGTAGTTGCGGTATAATTTTTAAAGGTGTCAATTAGTAGCTTTTGTAATAACAAAGTAATTACGGTACTAACTGTAAAGGTGGAAATAGTAATTCCTCGCCGCGGTGGTGATTATAGTAAGGTCTTGGTTAATGTAGTTAATTGGTAACAATATGGTTATTAATAGCGATTTTTATTGTTTTCGATAGGTGTATGATTACTTGAATATTACAAGGGTGATTACGTAGGAGTAATTGAGTCGTTACATGGCTCGGGTTAATATAAAAAGATGTATTGTGATTGGTTTAGACAAAAAGATTTCCTCCACTATTTAAAGGCGCGTACCTAAAGCTAATACAAATATTCATTTTAATTTAATTTAAACTTTATTTTATTTAAACAATTCCAATCGCTTCGATAGGTAGATCACTCAACTAATGGTTATATATTAATCTTACCTTTAAATAGGTGTCATGTAAAATCAGGTTTATAAGACGCTATTTGGCGCGTAAGTGTTGTCGCGTCGCCACCGCCGCTATTATCACCACTACTGTTATTAACAGCCCGCCTTCGTCGGGCATTCTTTCGTTTATAGTTTTTTTTTTCCATTAGCCTTGCTATGCCCCGCTGCCGCGGCCGCCCTCTCACTAGCCTCGCTACCCCCCCGCTGTCGCCGCC